>JAQFXT010001753.1:0-15414 GCA_034683725.1 Strigamia crassipes
TTCGTGTGTTTTTATCTGCTTTTGCTGTTTGATTAAAACTTCTATTTTCAACCAAGTTTTCTCTCTTAAAACCAACAGTAAGGATGAATTATTTCCATCCAGGATGTTCACACAACCGGCCTTAGGATTAGACCCAGTGTTTGGCAACTTTGCATGTTTTTCTCCTAAACTAAAAGAAGCTTTCCTGGAGATGACCTTCGGGAAGCAATTAAGACAAAACTAGAGATTTGGCATCGACAATTTGCTCATTTCAACAAACAGATAATTGTAAAAATGGCAAATGAAGGAATTGTACAAGACTTGCCAAAGCTTTCTCTGGATAAGAAGAGCTGTAATGTCTGCCTAGAAACAAAGATGACAAAACCTCCCAAACCAACAATTAAGAAGCGACAAACTAAAGACATTCTAGAATTAATGCACACCGATATTTGGGGTCCGACAAAGTACGTATCGAGTCAAGGATCCAAATATTATGTCTCATTCATTGATGATTACACACAATAGAATACTGTGTACACTATGAGTTCAAAAGATCAAGTCTATGAAAAACTTAAGAATTGTGTTCAGAAGATGCAGCGACAGACCAACAAGAAAGTCAAGATTTTTTGAACAGATAATAAACTCAAATATTGTTCGAAGAAAATTAAGAAATTTCTAGACGGATTAAGTATTACACATCAGAGGACTAACGTGTATACGCCTCAACAAAATGGAGTGGCCGAGCGTTTTAATGGGATGGCAGTCGCTGGCATACGAACCTTAAGAAAGAAAACTGATTTACCTCCAAATTTTTGGGTGGAATTTCTGTACACTTATGTTTATGTGAAGAATCGTTTTCCCCGGAAACTACTTGGATGGAAGACACCTTTCGAACTTCGATATGGACGAAAACCAAGTGTTAAGCATCTGCGAGCTATCGGGAGTTCAGCCTTCGTCTATCCAGCTAAAGCTAAGAGGAATAGCAAATTTGATGATGTTTCGGACAAAGGAATTTTGATTGGTTACATGTTCAATACACGAGGATATAGAGTATGGTTCCCTAGTCAAAACAAGGTCTTAGAGAGCGATTAAGTCAAATTTGATAAAGACACTTCCCAATATAAACAGAAAATACCGTTGGAGAAATCACAGGATGTCCCTACTTTTCTAGATGAGAGTGACACAGATGAAATTACTCCTAAGAAGAAACTATCCGAAAAACGTAAGAAGCAGATACCACAAGATGATTCTGATGATGAACAAGGAACTACACCTAAATAAGAACGCCAAGGAAAAGTGGAGAAGGAAAAGGATGTTACGACATTTATTACTTCTGCAGAAAGCAACGTTTTCAGAGCGCAAAAGAAGTCACTGCTATACGCGACCTTGGGATTTTGTGACCGGGCCTATTGAGGCGTCCACAGATGAAGATAAATCTACAACTGAGGAAAAGAATGAAGAAAATTCTAAGAATGCACTATATTCTGAATTTCTTGATAACTTAGAATACTGTGCTGTGGATTTAGACAATCCTTCAACATTCAAAGAGGCAATTGACTTACACGATGAGAAAGAATGGCGTTCTGCAATAGAGGACGAGGTTACAACTCTAAGAGAACGACATGTCTTTAAAGAAGTCAAACGACCAAAGGATGCAAATGTTCTGTCAAATAAGTGGGTTTTTGTTCGAAAGAAGAATTCGTCTGGCAAAGTAATTCGACACCGAGCCAGGTTGGTTGCAAGCGGATTTGATCAATAACCAGGTTACGATTTTGGAGACGTCTATTCACCAGTCGTAAGCTTTATCATCGTTTAAATTCTACTACTATGGTTAGTTGTCGTCGCTGGATGGTATGACACGCGCCTTGATATAAAGTGTGCATACCTCTACGGCACCTTGGACAAAGTGATTTATATGGAACAACCCAAAGAATTTGTAAAGAATACAGGCATTGTATGGAAACTTGAAAAGAGTCTTTATGATCTACACCAATCAGGAAGGTGTTGGTATCATACTTTGGATGAAGCAATTCAAAAAAGAGGCTTTATACCACTCATGAGCTGTAAATGCTTCTATTGGATGGGTTGGAGTGCTGTATTGGTAGTGTATGTCGACAACATTCTAATTTTTGGAGAAACTGAAGTAGTTAATCAGAATGTCATAGAGGTTAAGACAAGCATTTGAT
The DNA here is from genome assembly GCA_034683725.1 of Strigamia crassipes. Lineage (NCBI taxonomy): Eukaryota > Metazoa > Arthropoda > Chilopoda > Geophilomorpha > Linotaeniidae > Strigamia > Strigamia crassipes. The sequence continues at coordinate 2,166 of JAQFXT010001753.1, forward strand.
ATAAAAGAACTTGGACGAGTCAAAACCTTTTTAGGGATAAAGATCGAGCGAGATAGCCAAGAACTTTACTTACATCAAAAAGGATATATTGAGAAAATGGAACGTTTATTAGGAAATATTTCTTTTAAGAAAACGTATGAGCCAATGAAAATAGGATCACCGATGCCATTGCCATTGGCTGATGGACAGGAGTCAGTTGGTCGGAAAGTTCCTGATATAAGCATCATTGGATCATTACTATATTTGTCAAGGCATTCGAGACCCGACATTTCCTACGTAGTAAATTTGATGACACAGTTTGCAAGCAGCCCATCAATGGAGCATTGGAATATGTTAGTTTATCTCTGAAACTACGTACGCACGACAAACAACATGAAGATTGCATTTAGACATTCACGGGATATAAACATAAATGCATACAGCGATGCTTCATGAAGAAATAAAGCTCCATCCAGAAAATCAACTTCGGGATTTATTGTCATTGTCGGAACCCCACCCATACTACGAAGATCGTGTAAACAAAGCATGGTGACTTTGTCAGCAATGGAATCCGAGTTGATGGCGGTAACAGAGCTAACCAAAGAACTAATTTGGTTAACTAGAATTTTCCAAGAATGCAACGACATTTTACAAGTTGAAGATGTTAAACCAAATTTATTCATGGACAATGAGGCTGCTATTTTCAACATTAAGAACCGAGTTGAAAATGCCAGAACCCGTTACCTGGACATCAAATTAGAATTGCTACGAGATCATTATGAGAAGAATCTGTTTGAACTATTTTACGTTAAAACAAAATTTAATTATGCGAATATCTTCACAAAACGAGTAACAAAGGATAGGATTAAGATGTTAACACCATACATCAAGGAGTCATAGAACATATATATCGAATGGGGGAGTTTGTTGAGATTTAATGTTCGATATTTGTTATTTGTGTTATTTGTGCTTTAATTTATTATGTGTTACTTATAAGTTTCTGTAGTTTTAAATGTTACTTATAAGTTACTGTAGTTTTTATTTACTTGTAATATTTTAGAGTGAGTCTGTTAGAAGCTAATAAACTGCCATGTGTGCAGGTTGTATTTTAAAACTCTCTGCTCATTTTATTTCACGTAAGCCACAGAATACACCTTAAAAGACTGGAATTACAACAGTCACCAATACTTTTTCGCGCTCTTAGGTAAGTTTGTACATTTATTATTGCTTCCACACACCTCTGCTACAATTCTCGGTAGTAAAGTTTCTTGGTTACAATTTTTCGCAGTAGCTTTTCCTGTTTTTAACAACCATAAATTTTGAAATTGCTAAACTTTGCGATACTTGTGGGACACCGTTTGTGTAACATCTCTCCAAAATGTTATCATCTGGCGCAATCAAGTTTCAGCTATTAACACCAGGTTATGGGCCCAGCACGTAATAATTTTTATACAACAAACAATAATCAAACCGAATAATCACAATCGAATAAAACGTTCTGCCAATCAAAGACAAACAATAAAACTGTCAGACACATCACACATTGACAAGCTGACAGATGATAATTTCAGCTCCTGGAAAATTCAACTCAAAGCCATATGTTTTGCCCACAAGACATAGAAGACGCGAAAGTTAACTGTTAAATCAAATCGACCAAAAACTGTTGATATTTATTTTTGTGCTTCTTAATCATAGATGGTGCTATGCAACTAATAATATATATATCTGTTATTACTTTCACTTTTTGTATTCACTCCATGTAACGTTTGATACCTATTAGAACCTGTGAGCTTCTCACTTGTACAGAACTTTATGTGTTTGTGTTTATTCTCGTCACAAATCAACTTGCAGCTTCAATCAACAAAAACTGACCCAAAGAACTCCATAAATGAGTATTATCAGATGAGGACCTGCTCAAAGAAATAAAAGCAAGAATCTAAATGTGACTGTTGAAAGTTCCAATGCATCACCTAATATGTCAGATGATTTGAAATATGCTGTTGATTACGTAACATGTACCGATGGAGTCAAAGACATCATTAAAAAAACCTTTGAACTATGCGGTTGGACAAGGCAATGATTCGCAAGTTAGAAGTTCTTGGTACATGAACTCTGACGCATCATCACACATGGCAAATGAGAAAACTTTAATGTTGTTTAAAGCCAGAGTATTAATTTTGGTGTACGGTCTCCGATTTCAGTCAGCAGAAATTGACCCAGTTTTGTTGGTTTTCTAAAAACAGTGATACGGCTTCACCAAGTTAATTATGCTCCCTGCTTAAAACCAATTTTTTGTCAGTGGAAAAAATAGTCAATTTGGGCTTTAGTACTTTTTCAGGCAGATTGTTTTACTGTATCCACATTCACAGATAAAGATTTGTTTCAAGCTTATAAAATTAACAGACTCTTTTATTTAGACAATTTCTCCACCATTAGTTGATGATCAAATCCTCGTCGTGTGGATCGTTCTCAATGCCGATAAACATACCAACAACGTCCAAACCGCATGTCAGAACGTTAGGCTTACGCGTACCACGCGTCGCAATCGTTTTCGTGCCTTTCGAACCTTTATTGGTCTTCTGGGTAGCCAATCTCCTTGCTATCGTTATGGATGCTTGGGTCACACCTATGAATTTTCGAAAGAAACGCAATTTGTTGCAATCGAAATGGAAAAAAGTGAGAAATACAAACCCTTTTTTCCGGATTGCTTGAAACACGTGCTGACCTGAGGTCAGTAAAAATTGGACTGGGTGGCCAGGTGACAGGAAGCCCATATTAGGGGGTGCCACCTGGAGGTTTACTTTAAAGTACTGATTTCTGGTACTAATATTGGACAAGCTATAAATAACATATTTATTTGTTGATGTTATACAATTGCCATGTGGCACAGATGACTTGCACATCTTGATTATCTTAATACGGGAGATGCAAACACAAAACTTGGTCAAGGGAATGCCATTTATTCCTGAGAAACCAGCCAAGTTATATGACAAGTGTATTCTTGCCAAGAAAGTCCAAGCTCCAGAAAGAGCTACAAGTTACATTACAGCCAAAGGACCATTTGAGATGCTGCTTATGGATTTTTATGGCTCATTTCAATCGATGCAATTGATGACAGTACATCTTTACTATTGTTGACGGTTATTAGCGAATTATATTTGCAAGTTTTTTTAAAAAAAAACAAGCATCAGATAATTGAGAAATTTGAAAATTTTCTATTTAGTTATTAGAATAAATTTCGAGAGAAGTTGTGCCACATATAGTTAGACAATGGGACTGCTCCAACTGAATTCTTGAATCAAAATTTCAAACAAGAAGTGGGCACTATCACTTGACAATTCTCTACAGGCCCCAACAGAATTGAGTCGCAGAGCGTGCCAAAATCTGGTATGTAATAAGTGCATCAAACTCGTCTTTATGCATCCTACCTGAACATTTAAGTTTAAGATTGACCATACTACAGTGAAAGACAAAACTTTGGCCAAGTTGCTTAAACAATTGAAAAATAGACAATTTGCAAAATATAACAATTACGACTATAGATTTGCTTTTTAATCGTGCTAAGCAAGTGTTCTAAAAGATACAAAAGTGATTGCTTTTTACAAATTTAAAAAAATCTAAAAAAAATCAAATTTCAACCTTATAAATCTGAGACAAAACTATGGCCAAATCAGGATTAATCTTGAAAATAATAATATTAACACAAATATTTATAGAAAATGTTATTTAAAATTGTTTACCAGCACCGAATGTGCAACCTTATTTCACATTATTTCATTTTTCAAGCTGGGTTCTGCAAAAAGACTAACTTTGCATAAAAGAGGAAAAATTGATGCATATAAACAATCAGGCTTCTTTAATACTAAAACAGCAAACAGAATTGGGAAATCTGAAAAGATTGTAATGATTTATCTGATATTAGGTGCCCAGTATGATCTGAAAAACCCAGGAGGAAAAACCAAAGCTACCAGTATGTGTACAAAACATCAAGTAAACAGGGAAAGAAGCAATAAATGCACATCATAAAAGAGATATACCAACTCAATTGTAGTTTACATGCTTTGTGACATGTTTTACAACAAGCACCTCATCTTAAATATGAAAAATTAAAGACAAAACCAGTTCTTAAGCCTCATCACCATCGAGGCAAGATTAGAGCGGGCAGAAAAAAGTTTCTTAGACATCTGAGTGGCAAACAATTGTGGTTAGTATCAAAAAAATTCATCCTGGATGGGCCTGAAGGCTTAAAATATTACTGGCATGATTTCAGAAAGAATGGTGTAATGTGCATGACTAGAGAAGAATTTATGAAAGAGAGAAAGGAATGGCTGAAGCAAAGTGGATATTTCAGCAGGATAATTGCAAGTATCCATTCAGCCAAATCAACAGTTCAGTGATTAAAAAAAGAAAAAAATTGAGTTATTAGACTGGTCTGCATTATCCCCTGATCTAAACCCCCTATTGAGAACATTTAGGACCAATCAGTTCGAACTGTTTATACTAAAGGTAAGCAATGTGGTGCTGTTGCAGACCTGAAATGTGCCTTAGCAAAAGCATGGGAGTCAGTGACTGCTGAAAGTTGAAAACTCTAATTGGTTAAATGCATAACAGATGCATTGAAGTTAATAAACAAGGTAGAAAAGAAATTAACTATTAGACTTCAGCTAATTTTTATTTTTGTTAAAAATTTGAAAAACGGACCAAAGTTTAGTCCCAAATTTCTAAGATTAAAATTTGATTTTCTTTAAATTTTTTTTAATTTGTCAAAATTAATCACGTTTGTATTTTTTATAACACTTGCCTAGCATAATTAAAAAGCAAATCTATTCAGCACATTCCATATGACAAACTTTGCTTTGGATTAACAAACATCAAAAGGCTTGCGGAGTTCTCATAGCTCAGGTGAACTTGACATTTGGCAAACCAGGATTGTAATGTAATGTTATGTTATCGCTACAGTCCAGGAAGTGAAAACTGGCCATCTAAGAGAAACTTAGAACATTCACAGACCGGAATATGTACCAAAAGGTTGGCAAGCCAGAGAAGAGAAATGTGCTTGGCAATACTAGTAAATGGAACTTCCAATTGAAAACCAGTTCTACCAGAAATAGTAAGCTAGCAATGAGCTCAATTAATTTCAATGAGCTGTCTTTATCTTTTGTGGCCCAACCCTCCCTGGTTAATCCTTTACTCCGAACATGGTTGGTGTTGTCGACGCCGCGTTGCCGACGCCATGTTGTCGACGCCGTGTTGTCGACGCCGTGTTGTCGACGCCGTGTTGTCGACGCCGTGTTGCCGACTGGTACGTGTTTTCGACGACTAACCTAACCTAACCTCGCCATATTGTCGACGCCGTGTTGTCGACGCCGTGTTGTCGACGCCGTGTTGTCGACGCCGTGTTGTCGACTGGTATGTGTTTTTGACGCCTAACCTAACCTATTTTAACCTAACCTAACCTAACCTAACCTAACCTATTTTAACCTATCCTAACCTGACATAACCTATTTTTACCTATGTTAAATTGTTATCTTGTTGAATTAAAGCATCATGTTAGTGTCACTAACACAGCATCGCTAACATAATGCTTTAATTCAAGAAGTCGATATCATAATTGTCGACAATACAAGCAACCCCCTTTAATCCCTTTACTCAAAATGAAATAGGGGCATTCTGATATTTGACTTAATAAGTGTGTCAATCAAGAAATCACTTTTTTAAGTCAAAAAGAAGTCATTTCATCTTCTGAAGAGTGAATGCACCTATTGTATCAATTTATTAAAGCACTAAATACAAACTATTTTTAAAACAGCAAGTTTCATCTAAAAAAAAATTTTTTTTTGCCAAATGCCAGCTGCCTACGACTACAACAAGCTTTTTGTACAACTTTCTAGGTTTATTTTGGCCTTGAGTGAAATATGGGCCATCTAGTAGGAAAAAAAATGTTTAGAAAATCTCCTTACTCACTCGATTTCATCCAATAGATAAAGTTAAATGTTTATTTACTTCTAATAAAAAAATTATTTCCCAGTCATCTCTTACAAAATGCCCAACATTGCATCCAATTTCCAACAAATTTTATGACTGAAAACATGTATAAAATTTAAATTTCTTCTAAATACTATAAGGCATCGAATGAAATCCCAGCCGCCATTTTTTAATTCGCATACTTTAGTTTGTACGAATTTGACTACTGACCGAGTCAAAACTTAAAAATTCATTGCTGCCTCCACTTATCCTCTAGTTGTCACCCCATCCGTTTTTACTAATCAGGTATTCTAAAGTCAGTCAAAGCTAATTGGAGAGCCAAGTGATCTCTTTGATGTATTTAAACGTGAAGAGTAATTAAAATGTAAATCATTTGTTGTGTACCAAACTCACAAAATACTAAACAGCATAACTAATAAAGTGATTTTAATGACAACCATGACACTTAAACACACAAGATGTGTTTAAAAAAAATGTGTCTAAAAACATTTGATTTTAATTCATTATTTGCACGTTAATATCATTAAAATCACTATGTTATAAAAAAAAATCCACATGAAATAGGTATTAACAACATCATTAATAGATATTTAACTAAAAATATTCTGCCATACCTTTAAACAAAAATGTCATAAAGTCAAGTTCAACTTGTAGTGAAACATGTTTTATTGTTTAAACGCCGTGCACATGCCTACACATGCCCAATGTAACTGAAAAATGACTAAATCAACCACCATTTTTCAAGTGAAATCAAAAACAAGCCATTTAAAAAATTTGCTCTTTAAAATACGGCTTAGTCTAAATTACTTAACTTACTACTTATGACTTCACCACTATTGCAAACCATTGGTTATTCATCGTATCATTTTCTTGTATTACATACCGTATTTCTTCAAATTAAAGCCGCCCTCGATTACAAGTCGCAGCAAAATATCAACACTTGGAATACAAATCGCCCTCAAATACAAGCCGCAGCTAATATTCGAGGGCGATTTGTATTTGTATTTTGCCGTTGAACTTACAGGTTTTCTGCCTAAAAGTTGTTTTTCTCATGTTAGAAGACGTAATTAGGACGTAACACCTACATTACGTCGTGACGACACTCAAACAAAACGTCGTCATGACGTAAATGAGAACGTTTACACGACGAAATATTATGTGGAATTCGACGTTCTTAATTAAAGTCGCCCTCGAATAAAAGTTGCCCTCGATTATAGGTCGTGGCAAAAAATTGCATTTGCAAATATTAGCCGCGGCCTTTAATCAAAGAAATACGGTATGTAAATCAAGAAAATGATACGATGAATGCCCAATGGTTTGCAATAGTGGTAACCAAAAAGGTGTGACCACCTAGAACTTTGTTAGAAAAAAAAATCCTAAATTTAAATTTGCAAACAAATAACTTAATAATCCGTTGTTTCCAAGTAATTTAAAAGCCAAAAATAATTCAGGTTTATCCATCACTACTAACAAGTACTAACCTAGTAAGCTTCCGCATAAAAACAGCAGATTTTAAATTTCAAGTAAGAGGAAAGTAATACACCTTTGCTAAGCTGTTGCGATGATCTTGTTTTGTCCAAAAGTTGTGTTTTGTTTTAAAAGCGCGCTATTCCTTCGAACAGCGCCTAAGTCGAATTGCGATTAAGGCACAAATAATGAATTGCCGCTGCAATAAAGTTGAAGAAATAATCAATTCTTTGCTACATTCATGAATAGAATAATTAAAGGTGATAAAAACTGCCGTATTTGTATTTATTTCAACTTCGTATTTATTTCACCTTGGTCAAGTTACGAGTTACTAGGAGTAAATCGGCCATTTTTCCCTGTAATGTCATCAAAAGGGGAATTAAAGGTCACACAACCCCTAATCCTAACTATGCCTGGAACAAAAGTATTTCCTAGACATCCCCAGGATTTGAGGGACTCTGGTATAACCCCTCCCATTGGCTGGATTCTTGAGTGAACTGATCCCATTGGAGATTTGCTAATCTCCTCCCTAATCCTTTTGCTAGTATAAATAGCAAGATTTCACCGGAAAGCATTGCTTGTTTGCTTACCTTAGACTGATTACTCGCACTAATTAGTGGCATGTCATATGCGTGTCACCTATAACAGGACGCCTCTTATTGTGCTTAGGCAAACGCACTTAACAAATGGCGACTGCCCTGCCCGAACCTCTAACGCATAAGTAAGACTAATCTTCAATGTGAAGTTTAAAGCGATCAAGTTGGCCAAATAAGTGGACCGGAAAGAGACAGAATTTTTTTCCTAAGTCATCGGTGTAAAAACCATGACGAGCTCCCACTCCAACTAATTATTTGTTAACAGAATTCGATAATAAGTAGAAGTAAAGCTGGATAGATTTACTTAGAATCATTCGCATTCAATTGAGATAGGATTGAATGCAAATCTCAAAACTAAGATCTGAACAGATCTAAACAAAGTCCAAACTCGGACCATTGGTAAATCTGAAAAGGTTTACTTAAAATCTTTGGTAATCCAATCTGAATATTCGTCGGGATAGTTTGATTGTTCAAAGAAATATTGCGGGGATACTTTATGCCTAAATTACTACCCCTAAGCCATATGTTTTGAGACTTCTTGCGTCATACTTTATTTATCTCATCCACACTGCGCAAGCCCGAAATCTCGGCTTTTGGTTGAATGTCTAGTTGAGGTTTTGGTCTCGTGAACTTAATCCCCCGAAGTGATATTTCCTTCAAAATACGCACCCCAGTCAACATCGTCACACTGTGGAATGAAGCGAAGTAACAACGGCCAAATCGGTTAAGAAAAACTCCAATTTTCATTCTTGCCTACACTAAAACATTTCTTAAATTTCTCGCAATAAATTCAGTAGTTTAATTGCACGTTTTATATTTTATATTCATCGACAGTTGATTCTTACAGTTCTTACGGCAATGCAATTCTGAAATTAGCCGTAAGATGATCCAACTGAATCGATAACCTCCGCAAATCAAAAGCGCAGTTAAAACAGAAAACATCTGGTAAGCCTACGTGACCAATAAGGAATACCATAAGGTATACCATAAGGTAATAGAAAACATCTTGTAAGCCTACGTGACCAATAAGGAATACCATAAGGTATACCATAAGGTATACCATAAGGTAACAGAATCTGAAAGAAGACCAAAGGGACCGAACTTGACATCACCAGCTAGTGCTACCAGCTAGTACTACCAGTGGCATCATTTCGTTCAACTACTTTTCTTCGACTGCTAAGATTGACATTGAAATCTTCTCATCTTAACGCGCGCATAATGTGAATATTAAAAATTTACACGTGCCACCGTACAAATGCCGCCGTACAAAAACAAAACAAAAACAAAACACGTTTTCACCAAAGCCCTCTCTCGAGGCGTTTGGAAAAAAAAACTTAGCTACTTCTGCCTGTTTTTTATTTGTACAACACCATTTCTGCGAGTAACCAATTTTTATCGTAAAATTGACATTTGGACATTTGGCATTGCTAAAAGCCCCACCGATCCAGCTCAGAAAAACCGATCGAATATTTTTCAAAAACCACCGGTCAATTAAAATATAATATACGCACTACGCACACATCCTCAATTAATTTACGGAATTCATTTCTCTCCATCTTACAATTTCAATTCACCATTCACGCATTCACGCATTCACACATTCACACATTCACACATTCACACATTCACACATTCACACATTCACGGTTGGGATTTGCGTCGAAAATGCTATTTCTATTTCTGTTTGCGATCCGAACGAATAATAAAATGTAAAAATACGATCGATTTTTCTGACATTTTGTTCCGGTTAGCGAAGTCTGAAACTGAAGAATGACGAATGACGAGAAGTAACGGCGGCGCTAGATAATTCTACGTTAGCTCGATTAATAAAATGCGATAGCGGCAATAGCAAATGTCAACACGCTGGCTTTCATTTTCGCGTCACAAAAATCCGCTTCGCTTCGCGAGCGCCGGCGCCATTTTTTCCCACTACAGTAATGTCGTAATGAGCGAAAGATGGCTAGTCATCCTCCGTCCTAATATCGACGAATAAACTCGTCACTTTTTACGCATTTAGGGCGTAAAAGTGTGACCGAACCTAGCATTCCGAACTACTAGCCAATTAAAAATTCATTCGCAATATGCGTCAAAATCGATACTCGCTCCCATCAGAAAATCAGAAACGCAGAGAGAGGCATTTGGAATATTTTTCGAGAGAGAGAGAGAGAGAGAGAGAGAGAGATATCTATCGTAGGAGGAGGAGGAAGCTGCATGACGGCGAAGCTTACCGACTTCAAACTCGTCTATCAATCAATTCGCCCTTCACAACTTGGCCGCTATCAATGTCACAGACAGCGAGCGAGCGAGCGAGCGAGAGAAGACGGGCTCGTGAACCCATCTTCACCTTCTAAACTCACTCTCATTCCCGAAACAAAATGTATGAAAATAACATTAAAAATTACACGTTATTTTTTTAACCGCTTTTCACCCATCAGCCATCGTAAGACAAAAGGCCCCTTAGCCCCTTAGCCCCTTAGCCCCTTAGCCCCGTAGCTCCTTAGCTCGTTAGCCACGGCGTATAAACAAATGCTAAAGCCTACCTTATTTTCGTTAGCGGTCGAGTCTATATTTTCAGTCGAGCTTCCATTAACGTAGGTTTGGGTCTCCGCAGCTTCGGATCTATTGGAGAAGTCTTTTTCTGTCGCATCCGCGTCCGAGCTTTGTTCACCTCCTCCTCCGTTGACCGCTGCCGATGCTGCCGATGCTGCCGATGCTGCCGATGCTGCCGATGCCGCCGATGCCGCCATAACCGCATCCATTCCAACTCACTCTGTCTCTGTCTCTCTGTCTCTCTCTCTCTCTCTCTCTCTCGCTAGGCCTCTGTCCGCACTAGGCCTTCCGATTTACTCGAGGCCGGTCGAATGGACGACGCTGATGCCTAGCCCTCAACTCGAGCCAATCACGCTATTATTTCAATTCACAAGCTCGACGACGCTCGACCCATTCAATCATTCACAAAACAAAGCACAACTCGCGTTATATCGCCGTGGATACCAAATCTAGCCTCGAAACCAATCACTAATCGTCTACTCTCGCGCTAGCTCACGCAGTGCGAAAGAGTATTCATCTAACCATAATCGTTAGACCGAGTCTTCTCGGATCTCACTGACGCGAGTCCCACATCCTCGAACTACTACGGAATGCTTTACTAACCGGCGGTAAGCGCGTGGGTTTGAGGGTCGCGAAAATGGCTGGCTACCGCTACAGCGGGGTGTACCCGGTTGGGAATCCCGCGACGTAGTAACTAATTAGTTGTTAAACTAAATTTTGCGCAATTTCGATCATTCGTCTATCTTACGGTTGTAAAATAAACAACGTCATATTTCTCGTCGAATCTCCCGACAACGGATCGCGAAGGACTGTAGAAATATGTTCGTATTGCCGAAAAACAAATTTATTTCAGCATAAAAATAAATTATTTATTCCGGATTTTTTTTTTGCACGATGATTTATGTTTGAATTTATGTTTTGACGCAATGTTTCAAAATACAAATTTTAATTTTATTAATTTTAAAAATCATAGTTTCTGGCACATGCTGCGGACAAATGAGCCGCGTAACCAATTTTCAAAAGTTGTGTGACGACGTCGATGTTACGACGCTTTATCACTGGTTGGAGATGGCTCGAGATATGAATGACATTACACCTAGTTTCTCAAGACGTTTCATTTATCGGATCAGTCATACTTGTAGTGATACGAGTATGCTGATTTCCATTCTCTAATAATTTATACATTGGCTAGACCTGCAAATGGTCACTATTAAATATCGTTTACTAAAGCTAACGATATAATAATGTCTAAACTTACATTTACATTGACCTCGTTTGTTGGGACTAACAAATATGTTAATTAAAGATAGGGGGGGGGGGTCTCAAAACTTTCTTGCTGGTTGCTGTTTGGCATCTGGAAAATGGCTTCGAGGTCCTGGGGGCGTCCTTGGTTGGTTCTATTGTTGTTGTTGTTGTTGTTGTATCCCAGACCATCACAAATAGCTGTTTTGCATGCGTATGTAATAACTATCACTAGTTATTGCACATACATGTGTTGTTTAATGTTTTCAGATGAGCATGTGACTAAGAATACCCATACCTAGATATGCAGGGTCATCGTGTTTTGTTGTCGAGTTGACGGGCAAATACTCTGTACACGGTGTATTTAACCCTAACACCAGTGTGAGGGAACAAAGTATATTAAATAAACGCATTGCTTAGAGCTAGCTGATTTAGGCTTGGAGCTAGCTTTTATTCCCTTGTTATTAGCCGATATATTAGATGTATCAGCTAACCACTTCTGAAATGAATACATTTTCGGTAAGGCACCTGGATACGTACGATGCTCTTCTTTATCTGGCTCAGATGAGATTTTCACAGTACATGTTGGAATTGGGAATCTCACCGCCAATGTGAAGAGACTGGGGTTATGTCACACCTAACTCTCTTCTTCATCTGGCTCAGAAGGAATTTGGGCTAAGTGCAACCTGGAACTTACTATCACCACACAATATCAATCTTCATCATGCATCATGCAAGGGGTACAATGCGCTCAGACCCAGGGGGCAGCCTCAAACCCCAAACAAAAAATAATCCGCTAATGAAAAACTGTACTCTTCTAAAACCTTTAGCAACCCACCGGAAGCTACGACATTATAGATCAAAATAAAGCAAAGGTGGGTACACTTGCGCTTATTTCCGGGAGATGTGTGACAGTGAAAAAACCGTAATTGTTAATTAGACTTAACATCTGAAGACACATTTGCGACTTCGCGTATATAAACAACGTTAAATAAAGGATAAGCGTTCACTTCCTTTATTTTACCAATGATGCTACTAAAACGATAAATAGATAAAATCCCATGTTCTCATGTGTTTGTTTATTCTCGTACAAAATATAACATCTACATCGATTGATACAGATCTGAGGCATTAGGGGAAAGACTTTCAATACATCTGGTTAGGATTAACTCCCAAGACACGAGTGTGTCAGGAGAGTACATTGTTGCATCCAGGAATGTCATAGAATTGTTTTTCGACATTCTGTGAAAATGTGTTAAAAAGTGTTACACATTCTGCCAATTGGTGGCACCACTGCTTAGAGCAGCGTGTTATCACTTGGAGTTATATATTCTAGACTAAATGAATAAATAGTTTCAATATTTTGCCAATAGATGGCGCTGTAACTAATTTGACTAATTATTCACAGAAGAGTCTATTGTGTAAATAGG
>JAQFXT010001754.1:0-15410 GCA_034683725.1 Strigamia crassipes
AACGAGTTACATTATACTGCTAGGTAACGGTAACGGTAACGAGTTACATTATACTGCTAGGTAACGGTAACGGTAACGAGTTACATTATACTGCTAGGTAACGGTAACGGTAACGAGTTACATTATACTGCTAGGTAACGGTAACGGTAACAGTAATTAGTTACTGCTCTAGCAGTAACGAAACGTAAATTTGAAGTTTTGTTACCATTACATTCTTGTTCTAATCGCGTTGATCCTGCTCTCAGTGTACATCTGACAATGTATATTAATGAAGTGGCTGGACAGAAACGGACACAAACAGATACGATGGATTCTATTAAATAATAGCGTTCCAAAAGCAGAAAATCTGCGGAGGAAACCTGAGCAAATAATAGCGGTCTACCAACGTTTATGTGACATTTATTTTATTTCTATCTAATATTTTTTTTTAAATTACTTTACTAGTAAATGTTCATCACGATTAAAGGAAGAATTGCGCATCAAATTATTTTTTTTCATTACATAAATAATTTGTGTATTATTTTGTCATTAATTTATTGTTTTCGTAAGCAATTTCAAAGGAAGTCCAAATTATATTAAATGACAAGTGGCTTAATTTGTTATAAAAAAAAAAGTTGAAACCACCAAATATCCCGTCAATAGATCAAATTACAGAATCGTTTTGCGCACTCTGGTGGCAATTTAGTGCACTACGTGGTAGGCAACGAGTAAACGCGTATTACAATACCTACTACTTGCGCCGCTTTTGGGTGTCACAAAATTTATTAACCAGTATCTGTTTATTTATTAAACGATCGAATCAAATTAAAACACACTAGCCAACTTGTTTGTTGCCTACCACGGTTCGCGCATGCGCGAAAAGACCCGGATGAAAACAACAACGGTAATTCGGTCTATTGCGAAGAACATTAAGGGCCATGACTAACCCTAGTCATTGCCAGCAGAAACGGCAAGTTTGTCAAACTTACTTGGCTTGGGCTTTGCCCTTTATAATGATATTGCAATATTATTGACATAATAATGAGCACAACCAATCCGCTAGCTTTCCACCGTTTGTAAAACACGGAGAAAATGCAAATTGTATTGACCTTGGTCACTGCTATTTGCAATTTTATTCCCGAGCACAACTGGTTGGATTCTAGAAAAAATTGAAAAGAAAGCAATTAGTTAGTTGTTGCGTAATTTGAGTGAATTTAATGTCGGAAACAAAATTAACAAGAATAGGGAAGGAAGATTCGGGTTACAAATTGGAAAAAATAAATTCTCATTTAATCGAGGAAATTGGAGAAACACTCGTGGGAAAGTTGAAGCTTTATGTCCTCCCCCCCTGATTGGAATTTTGACCACAGAGAGAGCGAGGAAGCTTCGGCAGTGTGAAATCGCAAGTTAATGCTGGATATCAAATAAAGTAATGAGAACTTTTAATTCAGTTAAACAATTTAGGGAGATGGGGTGTGTTGGAATTACTGGTGCATTGTGTAATAATGCAAATTGCAGTGATAAAGGTCAGGTTTGTGGTATTTATTGACCAATTGTAGCGGCACAATATAGAATGGCGGTGGATGTATCGAGGTAGGTTTTAATTTGCTGACTTTGCTGGGATGTACTACATAGTAAGCGCATTAATAATGTCACGTTTACTTTGCGGTTAACCATGTTTTGTTGCTTAAATGTCGCGCGCATGCCCACTGCAACTGAAAACAGACTAAGACTCAATTTAGAGACAAGCAAGTTAAAATGCATCTAATGGTACTTTAAAACATGTTGAAATTGGAAAGAGTTTCTACGGCATCCCGCTAGGGAATGTCCGAACGCTATAATCGGATTAATGCTATGAATGTATCACGTTTATTTCTATTTGTGCGTAAATGTGTGCGCAAAACGGTCTAATAAACATTCGTAACGTTTTACCACGTGTATCAGTTTCATCTTTATTTCAACCACATCAGCGACAATTCAAAACTACAAAACAAAATCGAATGGTGACTGGAATAGTATTTTACAGTTGCAGTTGGCACGCGCGCAGAATTTAAACGCTGCAATTTTTAACTGACTTGATTTTAGTACACTGTGAGGTTGATTATATATAATTTTGGGACGGTGGATTTAGAGGTATTTTTGAAAAAGTGCCGTAAGTCGACAGCAAAATAAAATTTTGTCAAACAACTTACAGAATAGTTTTATTACTTCTTTAAGATCCACGTATTATTAGGACAGTAATATGTTCCCACCTGACTAGATATTAGAAGGCTAAACCATTTTTTTCTATATAATTTTGGGACACACTGTATATTCATATACAACACCGTGGTCTTATTTTCGGGTGAAGGCGGTAGCTTTTTGCTCGGCAAGATCTCGCGCTCATTTTAAAACGAAAATGAGGCTAGAGCTGCTGTGGTGGTTTGTTTAGCACATGCAATGCCTTTCGCTACAGCTTTTCAAATATTCCACCATTTCCCATATCATCCGTCCTTGAAATTATTAAAAAGAAATCTGAGGCTCCATCATTTGCATTAGAAAAAGGCTTAAGTGTTTCGTATAGATTCCACAAACGCATCGAAGACGTGACCTGAGACAGTCAGCGAAGTCCGGTTAACGACCGGCATGCGGTGAAAGACTTTGCCGCCCGTGTGGTTCTTGTTAACCATACGGTCGATTGACGTGGGCTGAGTCGTGGCAACGTAGCACGAGCTAGAAAAGTCACGACTGTAAATTAACCCCTAGACAACGCAATATATGAATAAAGGCCAAAACCTAATCAAATATAGTTTCTAGTGTGTTCTTTCTTATTAAATGACAAGCGTCCATTACCGTATTGGTGTCCCCACATCACGTGGTAACCGTCCGCCAATCGCAAGACGTAATGGCAGCTTCAATACACAGCACAAACAAACATTTCAAAATTGTTTTCGTGGATAGGAAGTGTTCGATAGGTAATTCCAAATAACTGTTTAGCTTTTGGATCAATGTTGTCACGGATCACTGAATCAATACAAACAAATGTTGAGTTGATGTATCACCATTTTCATAGGGCAGCTCTAATTATCGCAAATGTTAAATCTGCCGATTTGAATATTTTATGCAGTGTACCATGTATAAGCGAGTGAAATTAGTGCTTAAATAATGTACCGATATTGTAACACTTTTACAACATTAATGAGAAATGCTTAGGTTGTAATTAGATAATATCGTGATATTATCATAGGCTGAATCAGATCATTCATGCCTGATTTAAACAAAAAAAAAATTAAATATGCTTTGTTTTCTTTGCTTCTTGAGTTTTCTTACTTTGAAAGAATAACAATAAGGATGGAAAATTAAAATTTAAGAAGAAAAAAAAATTAAATATGTGCTGTGGGAAGGGAAGAGAGAGAGAGGTTCAACTGTTTTGTGGCAACGAGACGAGGATTAATATAGTGCTTCTTAGAAATTGACGATCGAAATTTCATTCTTCACTGCCACATGAAATGAAGCTTAATTTCTTTACTCCAAAATCTTTTCCCCATTTTTTTTTTTTTTTTTTTTTTTTTTTTTTTGTATTAAAGTTACGGATATGATGAATTAAATTGAAAATGGCATTAAGGGGAAACAAACAGCGCACAAATCCCAAACAAAACTTTTCACTTTTTTGAATATCATGGACGCTGAAGCGATTATCACGTGACCCGTGCGGACCAATCGCACGAATAATCACTTCTGCACTTCGGCGCTTATATATTATCGCCTGAATGGAAGTTGTAGTGCTTAAAACATGGCGGAGATCGAGACCCATGTGCTTTTTACTAACAATTCTTTATTTGAATTTAATTTTAAATAATTTTAAAAGTTGATTTACAAATTATCTTCAAAATTCACGTCGAAATTTATTTTTAAAATTTATTTAGATAATTATTTTAAATGCAAGTCATGTGACATGCAGTATAATCACTTGGACCTGGTGACTGATTATTGAAACAAATCAATTTAGCGCTTTCAGTGACTCTTTAATGAAACCACTTATTGCAACACAATGGACGCTGAAAATTTGAGTCGACTCTTACGAGCCTCGGATTTTGTTCAGTTGGTCCACGAGATGACTTAATTATTTTTTTTAAACTACCATATCGTGATTTTGCTGTTTTATCGTGGTTGTCATATCAGCGTACCGTCATTGAATATTGATTTATTGATTGTAGAGAATTGCACGCAACCTTAGAGATTTTTGGTGTTCTATTTTTGCGATGATCCCGGATCCCATGTTGCCGGATCTCTTCCCTCTTCGTTTTCATTTTTTATTTTTTTATTTCACTAAAAATATTTTTGTTTGGTTGTGTCGCGAGCTTAAAGCAGTCCTCTAATGGTTACTGGTAATTCTAGTGGGTATTCAGCAACTATCCAATGATTTTGATCTGTTTTAGTGTTAGGAAAAGACTCTGACACGTGTATTCTTCTTTAAGTGGGTATCTTTTTATTCTTTACCCTTTTGGTTCTACTCGGTTCTACATAACTGTAGAAAATAGAAAATAGGTGCGTTCAATACATGAAGAGAAAGCCACTTCTTTCCTTTTCTTCCTTTTCGAAGGCGGAAGTGACGCTTTTTACGTCACAATTAAAGAAAATTCTCTCGGAAAAGTGACTTTCGAAAGTCACTTTCAAATGACGCGCACGCGCACATGACACTCACGACAATTTAGATCGGGCGCCATTACGGACAAAGCGATGTTCCGTTTCTCGGACGGATTGTCGGAGGAACATTACGTCAGGAACGGAACGTCGGCGATACGTCTTGTCGGAGACCGTAACGTCGGAGAAACTTACGAACGTAACTCCTACGTTCGATTTTAACATTCGGGTCGGTGAATCGTCATATCGTGGTTGTAAAATTAAGTTGTGCTTTGCCTTTTCTCAAGTAGGTTCGTTCGTTCGAAAGTCACTTATTTAAAAGAAAAAGTCACTTCTCCTTCTTGAATTGAACGCACCTAATGATTCTAAGACACGCTGAATTAAGTTTAATGGCCTTTATTCTGTTTGTTTAGGGGTGTCATTTTCTGATGCTCGGGTTGTTTTGCATCAGCTCGACCCAAAGTGGTAGATGTTTCAGTAGGTATAGTGGAAGATGTTTCAGTAGGTATAGTGGAAGATGTTTCAGTAGGTATAGTGGAAGATGTTTCAGTAGGTGTTTCGGTAACTGCAGTGGTCAACGACTGCATGGCTAGTGAGATTATATCGTGTGATTATGCATGGCTCGTCTGGAACGCTCGGGTTTCAGAGAACGGCAGAACCATCACGCCTGGCTGCAACCAAGACCTGGACTGTGGAGGATGGCCGGAAACGACTGTCCATGTCCACTGTGCTAGTCAAGTTAAGATTCTCTTTTTTTGGTTGTTCCACTTCTTGTTGCCCTTGCCCTTTGTTCTTTTATGGTCTGAAGACCACCTTTGAATTGCAGCTCCGTCTTTGGACAAAGAGATGTAAAGTAACTAGACTAAACTAGAGTTAAGAAACCACTGGGTTATTGCATTTTTTTAAATGTGAATTAGTGTAATTTTAGTGTTATTGATAATTGTTGCATAATTTTGGTATCGGTAAGTTTTATTTGTTTATTTATTTGTTTTTTAAACATCTTTTTACAGGTCCCACCTCAACCACCTTTTTTATGGAATCTGAATCAAGAATATTTTGAAAAGGGAGTTCAACCCATTTTCTACACTACAGGAATAACTAATGTTAAAGGTATGACTGAGTAACCCTGTGGTATCTTAATGCAAAATTCAAACACTTAATTCCTATTTTTGCGCATGAAAACACAAAAGCCTAAAATTGTTCGTTGCACTCGAGTGAATAGTGTCATTGCTCGTTATTATTTAAAAAAATCATGCATTTGTTGCATTTAGACAACGAGGGTATCGTAATAATGATACCACAACATTGTTCTTGCTAAAATTTTAAATGGCGGCCAAGCGAAAGTAAAGAAAACATTTGACTCATTGATGACTTATCAAGTCGCAAGAAACAGGTGAGAGAACGCAACTTGTTTGGAAAAAATTTCATAAATATTTCATATAATGTGCAACTACAATTCACTCGTGGAATTGAAAAGAAAACAAGATAAAAATATTGATTTTTTAAAGTAAACAATCTTAAAGGTTAAAGGAAGACAGTAGCTGCATTCAAAAAGTCGTGTTCCGAGTGTTTTCGGAGTTATAAGCAGGTGCATTCATAAAGTTATTTAAGCTGCTTTATCTTACTTAAACCCAGTCTAAATGTAAAATTTTACGTGTTAAATTTCAGAATCAGACTGATTTTAAAAAGATAAACCAGTTTAAATGATTTTACGAATGCACTAGTGTTTTGTAATGTTAAAAAACACAAAAACAAACCAAAAAAAAAAAAATACATTCTCATCTAAAACGCCATTTTGGAATGAAATTCCTTTATACATATTGTAAAATTGAATTATAGTGATGTTAGTTGTTACTTTTTTTGCTTTTTGTTTATAGCATTTATATCTCAGCTTTGAAATTTTGTTGCATTAGTTTAATATAATGTCAAGAGGAAGCACACATATAGGAAATCAATTTTTACTTTTATATGTTTTGGAATTATGCCAGTAACGAGTATTTACAATTTAAAGTTGATGCTTAATAAGTAGGGTATTTGATTTGATACGACATACACGTTTAAAGTTAAAGGAGTAGTTTTCGAGAGATTCGAGTTGAGCAATATCTCGGCACGTGTTTATTGCGCCGTGACCACGTAGTTCACGTTCAAAGTTAGCTGATCTGTTTTAGTATGTGACTTTGACGATTTAACGACTGCGGCACTTAAAAACTTCAGTTTAGGGGCTCATTGGATGGATTTAGAGTTTTTGAGACTTCGCATATCGCGTATAACGGATTGAAAGAATTGTTTTTTATTACTGGAAAATAGATGAGAAGTGTGAGATAGGTGACAGCAGGTGCATTCCAAAACTCAATTTTATGGTTTTGTGTTGTGTTCTTAGCCTATTGTTTACATCAATGAGCGAGTGCATTTTCTTTCGATAGTGAATCGTGAGTGGCCTGCATCTAATCAATTCTTGCTGTAAACAGCGCAGTTCGTACAAGTATATTGAATGTTTTTAATGATTAAGTATTTATGAATATTTTATATTTTATAAAATTAGATTTAGAATTACAAATTCGTACCTGAACTTCTTTGCTCTCGAACCGTGCGAGTTAGATCGCTACATAAAAAAACAAGAACCGAATCCAAAGCGAGGCTAAACAATGTGTAGTTGCAGTTAAAACACGGGAATTTGCTCGTGTTAGTTTCGGGCAAAAAAGCTGCACAAAACGAACAAAAATTCCGGAAGTCGCGTGACTCGGGTAAAAACAAAACGACTTAAACGGTGATTTTTTATTACACTTGAGATGAAATCAATGAAGAACGGTAAATTAACCTACAGAATGTTTACAAGAATAAAACTTTAATTTCTAATGCATATCACTTCAAGTTTGATTGAAATATTTGGTTTTTAAAATAACAATTAAAACATGTCGTGTTGTTTTTTTTCTTAATCGAAAAGAATCGAGTCAAAAATAGTCACCTGATGATGAACCTCAATATTTTTTTTTTTTTATTTTATTATAACAAACTGCAATATAACAAAAAAGTGTTATTTTGATTTTTCGGCGTTCCTGAATGTGTACATCTTTTAAAATATTGTTCTTGCACATTACGAAGTTTAAAATACATTTTTTTTAAATTGAGTTAGTCAATTAGTTACATAGCTAATGTTATGTAACTAATTGGAGTGTGCTCATCTGCAATATTCGTGCGAACCGGCGGCCGGTATGTGGCTAAAACGACTCGGACATTGCCAACTAGAACACACGTGGATGAAGCATTAGTAATCCACTTTATAAAGTTGAGGGGTATAATTTGATTCGCTCGCCAATTGGGGATAATTTGATTCGCTCGTCAATTGATTTTAATTGTAGTTGGAAATCTGGTGTGGAAATTGGAGCCAACGCTAACAAATTATTTGTGTCCTCGAATGCAATCAAGCAAGCAAGCAGATAACAATTTTGGCCCATACATTCTCCCATTTCTCTTGTCATTGTGTTTTGAACATTTCCGTCTACACTTTAAGTTGATGTCTTCCAATAGCGCCAGTTTGAATTGTTCTCTTCCTTCCTTCGCTCGTTTCCACTCGTCGGATAAGAGCACAATAACTACTGGGCGCTTTTTGTACGTGTCCACTTCTGAGTGCAATTTTGCCCACTGCTTGTTTATGGCCAAGGAGCATGCATGTTAGCATTTCCTTCGTTGACATATTGCAACAAACAAAATGGATTCGCCCGTGGTACTTCATCACTTGCCAAAATGTAACAGCTGGGATGTAATGGCTCATCTTTTTCCCTAGCACTCAAATTGAATGTAATGCCATTTAGGTATTGGCTTTAATCTATACGAAATGTATGGATTTTTGCAAATGGTAAATGAAACATGTTCCATTTACTAGCGATTTGGCGATTACAAGTCGCGGCAAAATATCAACACTTAGAATACAAGTCGCGGCTAATATTCGAGGGCGATTTGTATTTGTATTTTGCAGTTGAACTTCTACGTTTTCTGCCTAAAAGTGGACTTTTTTAATGTTAGTGGACGTAATTAGGACGTAAAAACTAACATTATGTCGTGATGAAAATCAAACAAAACGGTTTACCCGACGTAATGTTATGTGGAATTTGACGTTCTCAATTATAGTCGCTCTCGATTATACGTCGTGGCAAAAAATTGCATTTGCAAATATAAGCCGCGAGCTTTAATCGAAGAAATACGGTATAAGTTATAAGTTGTTGATTATGTTTTTACGTTTAGAATGTAACCTAATCACCAAATTTCTACTATTGTTAAAAATGTAGACATTTTTGTATTCAAATCCCATTATTTTGACTTTGTTGGTGGACATGTGGAAAGTGCCTACAGAGTTTTTTTTTTGTCCACTGCTATGTAGCAATAGTGTATAATAAAACTCTGCGTGTGAGGTAAACCTAAGAGTCAGACGTGTCCTTTTTTCCTCTCCAAATAACAAGAACTATGCCAAGTTGAGTAAAGATGGCTCGGTTTTACTGGTATTTTCAACTGTAATTACTTCCAAAACTTTGCCATTGCGTAGGATACTCTTAGCAAATTTGATGGAAGTTTTTGCCAAATAAGCTTGAGGGTTATACGAGAGAGGGAAGTTTGCTTTTACTCATCCTGGGAATTGGAAGGATGGTTCGACCTAATCGACTAAAAAGGGAGATGGTTTAACCGCTCTTGTAATGGGGCTAAGTTTACTACGTGTAAAAAGTGCCTTTTAGTCTGGCAGAACATAAGTTGGTCATACAAAATTAATGTTAATGTTATTTTTATATTTAATTTAAAATTACTGACATTAAGATTTTTTTTTTAAATATGTACAAAAGAAACATCAATTTTATAACCACAGAGGAAATTAAATGAGTAGTCAATAGAACTGACCAGGGTGTCAGCATGTCCAATGGCAAATGGGTTCTAATGAAGTGGGCAAATTAGTTAACCAAAAATTTAAAGTTTGCTTAAATGGCATAAACTAAATGTAATAAGTAAAATAA
This sequence comes from Strigamia crassipes, assembly GCA_034683725.1. Classification (NCBI taxonomy): domain Eukaryota; kingdom Metazoa; phylum Arthropoda; class Chilopoda; order Geophilomorpha; family Linotaeniidae; genus Strigamia; species Strigamia crassipes. Next base: position 9,603 of record JAQFXT010001754.1, read on the forward strand.
ATGACTTACGATTGAACGCTCTAAAATGAAATGTTACCAAATATAGGTTGTGTGACACAGCGTGTTAATCACATGCATTGTTATTGTTGTTGTTAGGTGTTATTATCACGGCACAAATGGAATATTAACTTGGTTTTAGCCTAAATAAGGCTTTTCTGCCAGATAATGAGCTGTATCAGCTACTTCTTCCACTATTGTTTTTATCATGTCATCGTTTTTGTTGGCTGCCATTTTATCGGACACTGAAATGCAGTAGAGAGCATGTGCAATTTGCGTGATTTTATTAAGACAAAAATTAAGACAAATAAGTGACCCAACTCCTTGCTTAGAGTTAAGCAAAATAAATGGCACCACTTAAGCAAAATATGACGTAGAAACAAACATATCTTACAGTTAAGTAGAATTTTCTTAACCAATTTGAATGCACCTATTATTTTAATTAAACGATTTTAATAAAATTATTTTTTTGATGATCTGTATTTACATTTAATACCTACTGTACACTGCAGCTAATACCGTACGCAGAATGTATGACACTGCTATGGAGTAGGGGGCCTCATAATTCTAAAAGCATCCGGGCGCCCTCTTGGAGAAGGCCGGTCCTACAACTGCTAGAATCTGCAAAGTAAACAGCGAATTTTATTTAATAAAATGCAGCCTGTTTTCTAGTTTTATCTAGTACTGTTCTGTTCATCACTGCTCCCTAGTGACAATGCACAGATGTTTAATAATTTTTTCCTTTGATCTGCACGAGTACCAATACTGGATCTATTCAAGACACACAAAGCAAGACAACCTAGATGTGAGGTCATGACGTCGTGCATTCTTAGTGGATGAATAAAACGAATTTACAGGAAGTATATTTAATCCCACACGCATTGAGTAAAGCTCAAGAGCCATGAATGCCTTTTTTGTTTCTATTCATAATATTAATTTACAAATGCTGACAGAATGTGGAATATAAAAAAGAATTAATGAAATGTCAGAGGGTTTCAATACTTTTAAATTAAGATAATATTTTCTATTGAAAACAATTTTTTATCTGAGCTGAAGAAAAGTTACATGGTATTGAATTTTCATGTATTTTATGTGTGGGTGATATCAGCGGTAAAATCTGTACCAAAGATCAATACTAATCTGCCCTTTGGTGCAGAAGTGGAACATCTTATTAGTGTAGAAGGATTGATTTTTATACCATTACGACATTAAACTCAAATTGTACAATTGATATTTTTAGTCCAGCATTGTTGGTTAAGAAGTTAAAACTTGAAAAACAATAGTAACGTTCAAATTGGTTAAGCAAAAACTTAAAGTTTGCTTAAATGAAAAAAATTAAGTGTAATAAGTGAAATAAATGACTTATGATTGAATGCTTCTAAATGAAATAATGTTATTGTTGTGAACCAAGGTATCCATGACTCGCATGTTATTACTAATGTTCGGCTAATACACACAATTGTACCTATATCGATAATATGGTATTTTTGGTTTGTACCTAGTGCCACGTAACAGCATCATAGTACTTTATTTTTGGACCATGAATTGGTGTATTGGTACATTTCATTGGTGCCGGGTACAATATGCTGGAGCCGAGCTGTTTTTTATTTGGTATCCGGTACAATGTATCGAAACCACAGTCATTTTTATTAGGTACCCGGTACAATGTGCCAGACTCACACTACTTTCCATTTTGTATCCGGTACAATATATCAGAAAAGCATTATTTTCTACTTGGTACCCAGTACAATGTACTGGTACAGCATTACTTTCCATTTGGTACTCAGTGCAATGTACCAAAACTGCATTAGTTTCCATTTGGTACCCAATACAATGTATTGGAACTTCATTACTTTCCATTTGGTGCTCAGCACAATGTAATGAACAGTGCTGCTTTCTGTTTGCTAACCAGTACAATGTACCAGAATCCCCCTATTTTTGGTACCTGGTAAATGTACCAGAACCATGGTAATTTTTATTTGGTGCTCCGTACAATGTGCTAGAACTGCACTGCTTTTCATATGGTACCCAGATGGAAGGGTATCTATGTTTCTGTGGCCAAGCATTGGCTATGCTTTTCGCAACCCAGCAAACTAGGGGGTGAGAGCCTAATTCTAAAGAGGAGAAAAGGTTGATGGTTTAGGAAATGGCCGATCGATGGGCATTTATTGTACTTACTGCAAACTGAGGAAGTTTGCTAAATCTAGGGGAGCGAGCCGAACAGACTCCACATTGTTTCTGGAAGTCCAGTCAATCCACGTTCTCCAGTGACCATCGCAGATTCGGTTTGAGGCGGAGTGCCAGGAAGATCCCACCAGTTTGGCAGCTTGCTCTGAAAGACCTTGGTTTCCGAGGTGACTGAGGACAGCATCCAGGTGGCTAAATGCAGGGATCTCAGCTGGAGCAATGGGTGAGCTTTCCCCCAAGGATTGATCAGCAGGTGTTGAATTGCTGATAATCTCCTGGGGTAGTGTGCCGATAGAGATCACAGGAGCTAAAAGGAAATTCAAAATGAAAGGAGACTCAGAATACTTTCAGAAGCGAAAAAAAAATGCGTTTGTCCTCTTTGCTAGTAGAAATTGAACTTGGGGTTAGGTCTTTGGATAGACCAGGGAAAGAGTCAGCTCCTCTTCCTATTTTTTCTTTTAAGTACTAGTTACAATATTAAACATTGGACAAGTTTTAAGTTGACAACATTTATTGCTTAATGACATATAATTATATTTTCCAAGGACAATTACATTTTTTTTCAGAATTTTTTTTTTATTTTTTTTTTTTATTGCTACGTTTTTCTCCCACACGTGCTGCAGATAAGTTTTTACTCTTTCTTCACGATCATTTATTTGAAATGGTTTGGGGGTGTTTTTTAGCATATGACATAAATGATATCTCAATATTCTGAAAGGTAATACGAAGTCCACCAGTTACGAAGAAAGGTTGGGAGATTATTTGGTGGCGTGAAGAATGGAAAAAAAGAGCATTGTAACTGGGCATTTCCTTTACTCCATAAATCAAAGTCCATGAAAGAATGGTTTTAGAGGTAAAATATGATTCGGTCGGCTTGCAGAATACTCTATGTGTATGGAATATGGTCTGCGTAACAAGCAGTATTGCTGCTCTCTCTGTTGTTTTTATTAAGACTTGGAAAGGAAATTGTTACTATTTCCTTATCTTTGCCACTTTGCTGACTGGGTGAAAATGACAAGTTCGGGCTTTAATTTTGTTGTTGTATTGTTTTATTCACGTTAATTAAGTCTGTTATGTAAGTGTCGCCTGCGGATCTAATATCTCGATGTTGTGGGTCCGTTGGGGCACCTGATCGCCAGATGGCGTAGTATGTAAAACGGGGGAAGCTCGTGTTATGACGTCACTTTCTCTTACGCGTTCTTGACTGTGGATCATGCAGTAGTATGTTAATGGAATAAATCCAAGTTGTTAGAGTTAAATTCGAAGCATCTTACTCCAACATTTGTAAGTTGTAATGTTAGTTAATAATTTGCCGGCCAGCAAAACGTTCTAAGTAAAATTAGCTGACATTTTCTTTTTCTAGCCATTTCTTTAAGAACCAATCTTTGACAACACAAAATTCATCATCTTTAATTCATAAAGACAAAAGTGCTCCAGGGTTACAACAAGCTGAACTTATAATTCTTTTTTATAAGTTACATTCTGAATGTATAAACATAATTAACAACTGATAACATCTATAAGTTATAAGTTATTTGAAGTTAAAAAACATAATCGCAAAACCTCTAATGTTGCATCCAAACAGCTGTATACAAATTTCCAATATTTTATAAAGCAGAATTTACACTCAGTGCTAGCTTTTGTTAAAGAGATGTGGTCTCAATTTGCATTTAGAAACTTGTCATTTTGCATTTTCTATTACCGAAGACAACATAAAGAGGTGTGGCCTCAAATTGAATTTCGAAACTTGGCATTTTGCATTTTCTATTACTGAAGACAGCATAAATTGATTAAGGCTTAATCAATTCAAGTTGAAACATAAAACTTACTTGCAAAACTTCACCAGAAGTTCTAACTATCAAATCAGCCGATTTACATTCACTGTATTAGTGTATACATAACTACCAAAAAAAGAATGGTTTACTTTACTGTTAAAAATATAAATATTCTTGTACTCAATATTCCACTCCCTTGACCTTGTTGGTGGATGTCTGGAAAGTGTCTACAGGCTATTCTTTTGTCCACTGCTATGTAGAGATAGCATGTAATAAAATCACTGTGTGTGAGGTAGACCTTAAAGTCAGACTTCTTCCTTTTTTCTCTCCAAATAACAACATACTTCATTTTATTATTGAATTTCTTCTATAACAGTAGTTTTCAATCTGGGTTTTGTACTTACGGAACGTGTATATACTTTACATAGAATAAAGTTATTGTGTATCAATTTGTTTGAATAAATGTAAATTAATATCTCCAATGAAATTAAATTTTGAACTTAAGGTTCCGTAGATAATTTTATTCTGAAAAAGGGTTCCATGGGATGCCGAAGTTTGAAGACTAGTCTTCTACAATCTTGACGTAAGCAATCCTTCAACTTCAATAGCAACTTCTCTTATAGCGCGTGGAATTTTTTCTCACGTTGCATACGCAACAAAGATATTGAAAACATGTCTAGCAAAAACATCAAACTAAATTACTTGGATGTTTCTTGTACCTCGAGCGTTTTATTTTGTCAGTTTAATTTTGCAATTTCCGACATTAGATTTTGTACTTCTTGAGGCATTAAACCAAAATTTCCCAGGAGTTGAAAGCACATAATTTTCATCATCATTTCATCCCTAATACTATTTTTAAGATTTCAGTTTGTTTTATCGAGAAATTAAATAATCCTGGTCCGAAATTGTCCGGTTGGGGTAAAAATTTTCCTGGTCGATAGGAATCTGGTCGAAAAATAAATTCAATCTGTTGTGCTGGACGTTTATCACTTAATGGAAAGAAATAACAAGTACAATATTGTTTAATGGTTTAGTGGCCTTTATTCAAATAGTATCTAGAGGTTAGTTCCAGACAGTGCCCTCCAGCTTGGGACGTGGTACGTGTCCCAACCCACGTCAATCGCTGACCACCTGACTAACTAGAACCACGAGGGTGCCGAAGACTGCCACCGCTTGTGCAGGGCGTTACCCGGACTTCTCTGAACGTCTCGGGTCATGTCTAGGATTCACGGACGAAGCACGATCGGCAATAGAACCAACCACGTTGCCGGTTGTTGATAAAACTGTCTTCTTGGATTTGCGAAGATCCAGACCCGTAGGAAGGGCTTTCTTTTTTGCCCCATTGCCAGTGGTCAGTTGAACATTTCCTCCTGGCAACACTACCTGGTGGTGGATGTTTCCTAGGGCGGTCACCGGTGCTATTAGTGTTCGCAAGGCGGTAACACTGTGCCATCATGGTTGTGTTGTGCTATGCAAGATAACGGGAGTAGTTATTATTATTACCATTATTCTTTATTCTTCCTCTTCATTTGCAATTTGCGGTCGAGGTTGAGACTCTGTATGACTCCCAACAAGAATCAACACATACACATATCAATATTACTTACTTAATCAATATAACTTACAGTGTTGCAACTTGTTCACTAAATTGTGAACGCGTTCACGTTCTTGTTCGCAGCCATTTGAACGCGTTCAAAATTACGTTCAGTTCAATTTTTTCAAATGTGAACTACGGGGCCGTCCATATATTACGTAACGCCTTAGGGGGAGGAGGGGGGTTAAAGTTTTGTTACGGGGTGTTACGAAGGGGGGAGGGGGGTATCAATATTGTTACGTAACACCATGTATT
>JAQFXT010001755.1:0-15406 GCA_034683725.1 Strigamia crassipes
AATTCCTATACTCTTGCGAATATTCATGGTCAGGAATTTTGGGATTTAACTTTTTCCAGTTAGAAAATCCACAATGTGTATTGGCTAAATGCGGAGGACGATCATGATATTTCCCAAATAATAAACATGCAAAGCAAAATAATGAATTTTTGATTCTAGAAAATACAAGCCAATCACGTATTACAGTTTCTCCATTTGGCATAATTTTATAAAACCATCTTTGAGAAAATCGTCGCCTTTCACGATCTGCTGATTTTGAATAATCAGTTTCTACATCCTGTTTAAGACCTTTTTCTACAAGTTCAGCAACCAAAGAATTGCTATAAGGACGATTCCAAGTGGTTGGATCAGAAGAATTGAATTCTACAGTTCTATCATTTGAAATGTATGCTGTGTTAGCAACCTCAGCAGTCACTGGAAGGGGTGGTTTATTTTCATCTTCAGTTTCAAGCTGCAGTTCATTATTACTATTGCTATCCTGCTGTTCAACATGTTCTTCTACTTCCTCATGAACAGTGGTTGATGAAGAACAGCTGGCATCTGCATTTTTCTCCTTATTCAGCCATTTTTACCAAGTGATGGCAAGTTGCTTTCTTTCTTCTTCTTGCTGCTTCTTCAGTTTTCGAAACTGTGCTCCTGATTTTTTTGACATGTTTGTTCTGTGGATTACTCAAAGCAGAACTGCAAAAATTATTATGTAAGAGATGTAGGATTAATATAATTAGGAACTTGAACTTTAAAAAATATACATATTAGCAAGCAAATCTTTAATATCTTAAAATGATAAACTACAGTTACTCCATTTTAAAGCCTCTAGACTAAATATCTTGAATTAAACAATACTGGCATGGATTCAAAATCCAGAGAGAAGAAACTTTACTGATCATTATTTTATTTTTCTATTCTGTTACTGCTATTAACAGTTAGTTGACCTGACAGCTTAAAAAATGCGTAATTTGTGTTTGTATAATACACAAAATTCTCACTAGAGTCTGCACTAGGTGATGGGGTGACATCATCTGCTATTTAAACAGATGTAGCCATTTTCTTGCACGAGGACTGCATATAATAATGCAGAGCAAGAAATAATGGGCATAGGCAGCACGCTCCTACCTACACGCAAGGAGTCCCAATGCTGGCAACGCACATTTGCAATAGATTTCAATAAAAACTAGCACAAAGACAGGTGAACGCATGGCAATTGTGTTCCCAAAACTTTGCTATTTTCAAACCAGGTTGTCGGTAATTCTTTTCAGCAAGACAAAGCTTTAGAACAACCCCGGAACTGCTGGTGTTGGTGTGCTGCTAGCAGTTGTTGTGCAGCGACCTTGCTAGTGTTTTCAATCGGTTATTTTCCCATTGTAACAGGTCGTACAGTATCCTCAAGGCAATTGCGCCCTGACATGTTGCAATTGGGTGTCTATTGTTGGGTGGATTTCGAGATTGGCAAGTGACCACTTGTAACTGCGGATTGAATGCTAGCCACTTGTGAGCCTTACAAGAATTTCGAGCATGACATAATCCCTCTAGAATTTTTTTAAATTTTCTTTGAATTTACCACGGAATGTCCTAAAAGGTGAATCCATCAAGTTTGCACATGCTGAATTTAAAGGCTTGATAAAATTTATCTTTATTCTTTATTGCTAAATAAATAAAAACACACTTTTTCCTAATTATTTTGGCATTTTACTGCACAAAACCTTGGTTTTCTAAGCTCTTTGCTGTCCAGCATGTTTGAAAGTCAAAGTTTAGAACCAGATCCAGAAAGGTCTGATTCCAATAAACATGATAACTATGCTGAAATCAGTTTTAATGTGTTAATTCCAAAGAAATTTTGCAGAAAAAGGATAGGCGCATGGTCTATCTTGAGCAATAAACTTGCTATTTTTAAAGCTGACAGTGTGGTTTTTACAAGATTAAATTTTTTCTGGCATTTCCAGACCTGTTAGGGTGTAGGAAGACAGAAAAACAACAAACTTGTCATCATCAAACCCAAAGCAATTTCGTAGACAAGTTATAACACTTTTTTATTTAAAATGAGGGGTTTCTGGTGTTTTGAGTTTTCACTGCAAAGCTCTCATCAAGTTTTTTGCAAAAGCAATGTTTGCTGAGCAACTCGAGTCGGTAACGGTTAATTTCACCTTTTGCTTATGTGAAATAGTTCGAAATTAGCCCAGGGCACCCGTTTCTCAGCCTTACTTCAGCATGTGCAGCATTATCGTGCATTATGCGTCCTCTGCACACACACTGGAATGTCTGCACAGTTCCAATAAAGCGTGTTTTTTTTGGCTGTTTTATTTGCAAGCAGAGTAAAATAACAAGCAAATGTACCACCAGAGCTTTCTTGTGTCTTCCCAGCAGAGGTTACCATCCATTAGACTGCTCACCCACCAGATACTTAGGGCTTGCTGAGGCGCATCTCCTGGCATGTGTCACAAGAATTCCCAAAGTAAAGATAGAGAATAGAAGAAAAAGCAAAATTTTGAAAGTTTCACAAATAATAAAGAGTTTTTAATCTAAAATTAGCATAAGTTCCCACTGGAATTCTGCCAACACTGAACACAAGAAGAAAAATAAAACATGAGAATAAAGAACAGACTGGATTTTTTGGTCAGCAGTTTCGTTTGCAAGCAGAGTAAGAGGGCAAGCAAGTGTACCACCAGAGTGTTCTTGTGTCTTTCCAGTAGCGGTTACGATTGTCGCGGCAAAGCAAACCGTCCGTTAAGTCGGTCACCCACCTGGTATTTGGGGCTTTTTGCGACCACCTCCTGATATGTGTCACAAGAACACTCAATTTAAAGATAGAAAATGGAAGAAAAAGTAAAATATTTTTAAAGTTTTGCTAAAAAATACAGAGTTTTTTGCTCAAAATTGGCATAGGTTTCCACTGGAATTTAGCCAAAGTTAAGCGCAAGAAGAATAAAACGTAAAGTTTAAAGAACAGACTGGATTCCCAGTCTCTTTTCAGAGCTGGTAGCCATCTGCCTCCCATCCATATCAGTCCTACACCCTACTGAACTCTGTGTGCCCGTTGAGCTCTGCACTAGTGACCTTCCCTGATCACCAGCAGCTTGCCCTGCTTTCCGAGTCCCAATCTCCACACCGTCAGAGGTGTAATTAGCACCTCCTTTTTGCCCTTTCCAATAGCACACAGTACAGGGAAGAGATTACAAGGTGTGGCCCTGAAAGAATCCCGGTCAGCAACTGCTGCAATTTAACCCTTGGGATTTAGTAGTCTGCAGTTCTTCCTTCAAGTGGCAATTGTCCTTTGCTTGTACACACCATTCGCTGCAACCCAGGGTTAGCCATACAGGCACAAAGGTACAGTCCCGATGTTCTCGGTATAACGTCCCAGCTTTGCAACTTGCCTCCAAGAAAGTGTCGTGTCCATTGAACAGCTTACAGTTCCGCTCTCACGCCCGGCTCATAGTGGTTGATTACTGAGAGTGGGAATTAGAATACGCCCACATTGAGTTTAGAGTACTCGTCCCTCGCCTTAGGAGTGGTTGGGTCACCGGCGGCCACCAGTTTGCCATCACTATACTAGGGTCTGAACTCTACAGGTCAGAGCCAGCTACTTTTACTTGGGTTGCAACCAAGAAATTGAAGGTTAGAATTCTGTTCTCCACTCAACCATCTAGTTTTGACCAAGATAGAGAAGAACAGAGGACTAAAAGTATGGTCACTGTAAGTCCTTGTGTGTCATTTCCCAGCTACAGGACATGCAGTGCAAACAAAATTTTTTGTCAGGATTTTTAGAGTCCAATGGTCAATGTGAGATTGCCCGGCGGCCATTGCCGTTTTTTGTGGCACTTCACAATGACCCCTTACCACAAATACGATCTTTGTAGTTTATAGTGTGTGTTGTGTCCATCATCACGTGGCCGTCTCCTTGACCACGTGGTGACCGTAGCCGAACGCTCACAATGTGTCCATTCCCACTACGGGGCCGACTTCCCGTACCCACGTCCTTCTATTGATGCTAGCGCCATCTATTGGTTCCATGCGGCGAAGGACGTCTGTACCCATTTTTCAGTGAACGAACGACAGTCCTACCACTGCCTTCCTCGGATGGGATTTTACGACCCTGTCAATGGTACTTTCGTTTCCGCCCATTGGCCAGTGGTCAGTTGACCACTTCCGGCATGCAACGCCTCCTGTCGGCCATCGTTGTTGTCAGTATCCGCAAGGCGGTATAATCCTCAAAAACTGTCTAACAATGAAAGCTTGTGAGATTATTTAGTTTTTGTTTCTGTTTATAGTTTAGTTTTTGCTGATTGAAATTGCTTCGTTTTTTATGGATTTCTAGAGAATTTTCCAGGGAGAAAGGAGAAGGAAAGGAAATTGGTTTCGAATCACAACACTTGTTATGTAATAATTATTTTTGCACATTTATTTGTTAGCATATTCAGACTGCACGTGCAATTTTATATTTTGTCTACACATTTTTCAACTTTTCTTTACATTTTCTCGTTTTTCCATAGTGAAATGAATATTTCTTTTGTTAATTATAATTTTGAAAACAAATTGAGAAAATGTGTTGGAAGTAAGAGAAATTAGACACATTTCAAATGTATGCATTTCAATTCTTAACACACGTTGGCGCTGCCAACTAACCAACGTCACATGACGAAATCGATTTCGATTGGCTGGTTGTCGGTCGCTTCCATCGTCATTGTCGTTTTCGAAGATCGTCTCGCATCGCGATGTAGCCGACTCGACTGGTCGCTTCGCTTTGGAGTAGATTTACCAGTTTCTCATGTCACTGTACTCTTGTGTACAGTATTTTAATCGGTAAACACGTTGCATATTTGCTTGTTACTAGTGCGGTAGGATTTTTCGCGATTTTTTTTGAATGACGGTAATATTCTGAAGCCGACATTCCATTATTCGCCGCCATTTTTTTTTCTATGGAGTGACATTTTATCCGTCACGCAAGGGCGCCATAAACCCGCGGTCCTGCAGTCGTTAGTACGTTACGTAGTCTTGAATTTTTCTATTCTTTAATTAATACGATTATTTATGACTATTCTTACATTTCATTGTGTGTAGCCATTTTTACTTTTCATCACGTGATGCACTTTATTGTACTCATTACCTCGAGTTATACGATTTTTATTCACTGATTTAATTGTTTGATGGGGGCAGAAAATCCAACTCTACCTCCTCGTGGTTGCCCCTGGCCCACTGGTCCGATGATCCAGTGGTACTGAATGAGAGCTCTGGTTGGTTCAGATTTTTAAAAGATAATTTGGTGTTGTAAGACTGCATTCCATTGTATGAGTGCAGCATTTACCAAATACAATATTGCTACTGTAAGACTGCATTCCTATTTGAGTGTAGCATGTAGCAATATGGACACTAGCCCAGAATTTAAGTGGAAGGCAATGGACGGAAAAGTTCAGTGTTTTGTGCTATGTACACTTTTATTTGTGAAAAATTGAAAGAAAGATATGTCACAAATTGATACAAGTTTACGGAAATGTAATAGCTTAAAGAAGCGAGTTGTGATCTCATTATACACGCTTGCACTAGTAGCAGCAGGGATCATCGATTGGGTCCTGGTCCGCGGATCGTCTCGGTAAATGCAAACTACTAGCCCAAAATACAACACCCACTTGACCGACTGGTCGAAGGGTGGGTGAGGATACTAAAAAAAATCCCACAAAACCAAAAACCTTAAGTACTAACAAAGTTTTAACGACAGCCTTATATAACTACTAGATGCGAAGCACAAAATATGAAGAGGTTTGGAAAGAAAATAGACGGTTACCAAAAGGTAAAACTTAAAGGAGCACTTTTATTAGCTCTAGCCACATGAACTGCAGCATACAGAGTGAATGTCATAATCAATGATAAAACTCGATACAATTAAAAGCTGGGTTTTTACAAAACCCGGAAAAGAAATATACATATAATACATAAACTACGGAAGCCGGAATGGGACAACTGTAAATCGAAATAATTATACAATACTACAGCTCAAATACAACAAAATAAAGACATTTGCAATGAGATTAACAAAATCATCAAGTATAATAATAATAATATCTGCAGTTTATAAAATGAAAACCGGAGAACAAAATTGTTGGAGCTCAACAAGATACACTAAATTTCTCTTCGTGGAATTGTGCGTCGCGGAAAATATTGTAGGAGATCCTAGGCACAAATCACATGCAGTGGGAGGATAAAACTAATTGATCTCTTCATGTGATGTACTGTCACCACTAGAAATCCTTTCCAGCTGCATTGTTTCCCATAACAATGCAGTTGCAGAGTTGGCTGCATTGCGGTAAATCATAGAAACCGCGAGCTCAGCCCACAGCTCCCGAGGCAATGACGTCATCATAAATAAAGAGCGAACGTTCTCAAGTGAGGTACGATTAAGTTGCTCTGTGACGCCATTTTTCTCCAGTGTGTATACATTTGTGCACTGCGCTTTGATGCCGCGCTGGAGCAAGAAATTTTTGAAGTTCTTGGAACAGAATTCCACGTCATTATCCGTTCTGACAGCCTTAATGCAGCCAGCACCCCATAAAACCTCCATTCAGGCATGAAATTGCTTAAAAAGTTTGAAAACTTCACCTTCCGTCTTCGTGGGAAGGATAAAGGAATAGCAGGAAAAATCATGTACAATCGCCAATAAATAGGGAGTGCCATCCTCAGAAGCCGTCTGAGCTGGACCCTAAACATCCATATGGAGTAGGTCCAGTGGCTTTTTAGTGGCAATATCACTGACACTCTTAAAGGAGGCCCAGGTAGACTTAGAGTAGGCACACACAGCACACACTGGCACTGCAGGAGTCGGAATTTCAATCCCGGAAGCATTGGGAGATTTCGCCAAAAGCGTAAATATTCAGCATTAAAGTGCTCAAATCTCCGATGCCATAACTCCTAAATCAGATAATTTTTCCTTCGGGGGGAAGAGTAGAGGATGAAGCAGGTCCTTCGGCAAAGGTAACATGCTGAACAAGTGGCACAGAAAGTGACGCAGAAGGGACCGGCTTGGGCACGGAAGCTGCAGCAACACTTGGAAGCGGCACAGATGTAGAATCTGCAGGAGGATTTAAAATTTCCTGAAAAACATAAATCGTCCTTCAATTTGGCACGAAAAAGAAATTGTTTGGTTTTAACAGTCTGATGAGAAATGATCATTAGACCATTAGCGGCTGCAAAATGCAGTCTGGTGCGATCAATCTTGGATAAACTCACAAGATTGCGGAAAAAACTAGGGGCATGCAAAACATTACGCATCATTATAGGAAAATCCCCCTCGCACCACCACGACCAACCTGCAATACCACATCTCCAATATCGGCTATAGCAGAAAGCCCTCCACCTAAAATGAAGTAATTAGAAACAGGCTTGTAAGTTGAGAATTGACTGCAATTGCAACATACATGGTTCGAAGAACCGGAGTCAATCAACCACTCGGACGACGACAAAGTAACATTTGCCTCCGACAATGCAAAAAACATGAGTCCGGCACAGATGTTGGAAGAAGTCGACGGGGCAGACTGCTGGCGGCCACTTCGGCATTTGTTAGATGAAGAGCGACGACGGGTTTGATTAGCGGAAGCAGCGGGAGCAGCACTTTGCACCTTCGGCTTCGAACATTTATTTGCGTAATGTCCAAATTCTCCACAATTGAAGCACTTAACCTGCGATAGGGGACGAAAAACGTTTGCATTTGAAGACGTACTAGACGATTGCAGACTCGTTGGAGGTGCAGAATCAACATTTAGGGTAAGGCCAAAATCAAGTGAGTAGCGAGCAAGCATACTCATCTTCTCCACATCAACAATGGAGGAGTTGAATGCGGAGTCGTCGCCATTCACAAGTAAGTTGCGACAGTCCATGTTTGCGAGCTTTTAGTATCTTTTTAGTATCTTTTAGGGATAAAATTGACGATCGAATCGATTAGGTTTGTGAAATGACTACCACTTGGCACACCGAGCGCCTTCATGTAGGCATGGCCGTCGGGGCACAAGATAGGTGTAAAGATAAAATAGTTTCTAATGCATTTGAAGACGCTAATGAGACGTTTCTGCGCACGTGGGGACGCTGTTTTAACTTGGCCTTTATAGTTACGATGAAATTTGAAATCGATATTACTTTGAAGAACATCAAAAGCCGCATTGATAGCCAAACGGTAGATTTTAATGTCGAATCTGCTGTAATCCGAACAAACCACCTTATTATCAGGTGTCGTACTAGACGCAATGTGCACCTGGTGGGCCATTTCATTAATACCCATTATGAAAGGAGAATCGGCAGCATTCATGTATGCATTGATGAGTGTTGCGTGAAACGACCTTCAATCGCCATGATTGGGGCGGGGTATGCCCAGACCAATCTTGTCTTGGGCGAATCGACTTCTTTAAGGTGTCCTCTTGTCGCCATACATATGTATGGGAGATTTAGCATATTATATGAAAGATGCTTTATCTTGTGCTGTATGGGCATGGACGAGTGTCCCTTCTTTGTAAAGTAGGTAAATCCAGCTTTCTTTTTTTGTGGAGTTTGACGCTAGAAAGAGCGAGCGGTTGGACGGGTGCAGTCGCAAATGCTTTGTGAGTGTCAGAAAGCGCCTCTTGAAAGACAGCGAGCTGCTTGGGTCTCAAGCTATGAAGTGTACTGTTAATAGCCAGGGTTGTTTGCGCTGGCGCCAAACTCCAGTGGTGCTGGCGCTGGAGCTGATTAGCTAGAATAATAGTAGTGCTGGTGTCCGCTGGCGCTAATCTTAAATCAGCAGCACAAATTTTGCTAGCGCTAGCGCTGAAATTGCGCTGAATTTGCGCTGAATTTCCAGTGAGAAAAATTAAATAAAATGTTTTTTTATTTTATTACACTTTTAAAGCCTTTAAGGAATCTGAAAACACAAATTTAATAAATGTTTATGAATAAAAATGTTCTTGTTTAGCAATAAAAGTTTTTCAAATAGTTCATGAGTGAGCCTATTTCTTAGTGGGGTTAAAATTAATTTGCCCCCACTAAATAATCACTCCACTGGTGCACTGGAGGTAATTGAAGTGTTGTCTTAAAAAAATACATGTAATAGTTGGATATTTTGAAAGCATATTGTTATGTGTAAAAGGGGATTAGTTTTACACGGTGACAAAGCCGGACAAGGATTGTTCTTTTTTCAGTTGTCAACTTTAACATTTATTCTGAGAATTAAGTTATTCATCAAATTCACTTATTTAATTATCACTATAAGTATTACAAAGTCTTTTAATAATAAATGTTCATACTTCACATAACTTTAAATTGACTAGTATGTAATACTAGTATACTTCAATATAACAGTTTGCATGAGAATTTGAAGTAGCAAGTTCCTTATTCTAAAATAGTTTGTCTTTAGCTATTAATAATCTCCTGCCGGCGATAAGCTAGCTGGCAATCGAAACTCAACGTAGTAATGATAAATCATGTTCACTAGTTGGAGTCCAGAGGAAGACTGCTTCTCCTGCTCACCTTTAGCTATTAAGTTAACTTCCTTTTTCCCTATCTAATAGTCGAACGGTCCGATGATGCTCCAGTGACCATCATTTCTCAGACTTGCCACTGGCATCATCTATTGAGAGATTTCGCTAGCTGATTACTATAAACGCGTGTCAACAGCTAGCTAATAGTGCGGCTTGCGTCACGTAACAGCCCCCTAATTAGTTTTTTTCAGTCCCTGAAAAATAATTAGCTGTCACTTGATGAACAGAATCTCAATCATTCCATCTGAGTTTCATCTCTTGCTAATTCTTTTTTGAGTGTTCCTCATTGTGAATATTCCAATCACAATGTTTTCATTTTCTTCAAAATATCAATTTTTCCACATTTCTATATTTTTCATACAAAACTAAAATTTCTGAATACAACATTTTTTTTATTTTTTTTTATTTTTACTTAAAAATAAATCAAACAGTTTAAATAATTCAAACACTTAATCAGAAATCGTTATTCTAATTCTTCAAATGGTACCAATATTTGTTTCTCTAGTTCGTATATGAATCTCATTCTTAAATCCAATGGTAATGCTGGAAGCATGAAGTCTATATCTATCAAATATCTTCTAACAAAATACATTATTGTCGGGCCACACGAGTCCAAGTCTAGCTGTCCCAATCGAGGCGGTGTCCATGACTCAAATCTTGGCATACTAATGTTTTTCGAATCTGTAATGGCAGTATGGACACGTTGTCACTCAGTATTAGTTTTAATGTCCATATTTTCCCATGGGTCAGAAAGTACGACTTGTGTAGGGTTTCTCGTATTGTCTACAATAATCAATTGCCAATGTCCAGGCACTGGTATCGGAGAAATTCAAATTCTCTGTGTAGGCGTAGGTCCACCTCCGGCGTGGTTCAATATTTGCTAAGCAGATGGCATCTCATTCTAAAGTATGTAAAGTGTGTAAATATTGGATGTATTATATTTTGTGATTACCGACAATTATTTAGAATTGTTTGTCTTAAGTGAATTGGAACAAATAAACAGGATTATTACTAGTATATTTTCATATAAAATTCACCCTCTTTATTTGTCTAACTCTATCCGTTGAAAACCTGCTATGAGTGCGAACTTATCCCCACGCACATGTAACAGTATTTCATCAGCAGATTTTACACTTCTCCAAAATTTGTTTTATAATTTTGAACATTTCCCAATTGAATCTTGAAAAACTGTTTTAAAATGACTTAGGGCAACCAATGACTTAGCTACATCAGTAGTAGCAACCAGATTAAGTGTGTGGGCCACACATCTCAGATGTGGTGGCAAAACACATGTTTCTGATTCAATTTTATTTTGGGATTCTAGAACTTCAAATAAATTATTTTGTAAAAGATCAAGAGGATTTCCATCATTATCTAGATGATCTGCAACTACATCCAATTCATTATCACACACAGACTCCACAAAAGGAATTTCAAATTTGACAAAAGCTTTTACAAAATTTGACGCATTGTCAGTTACAGTTTTAGTTATTTTTGAAATTATTTTGAACTTATCCATTATTTCTTCCATCTGCTTTCCAATCACATCAAAACTGTGTGTGCCCACAATACGACCTACCAAAAGAGTTGCAGACTGACGGTTTAAAGTATCTGGTTCAATCCAATAGGCTGTCATACCCAGATAAGACTTATGTTGTGCTGACCAGATATCAGCAGTTGTACTGTACAAATTTAAGACAAACTGTCAATCGTATTAATTAAATTGTTCATCATTGTATGGAACTGAATATCAATAAGTGTTCTCACAGTAGACATACATGGAACTTTACTTCCTGGAGCCAAAACTTCAAATATTTGACAAAAACTAGGGCTCAATACAGTTGAAATAGGCAACATATCTTCAATTATATGATTAATTACAAGTCTGTTTGTATCAGATTTGGCAATGGGATGTGGCTTACTAATACACTCTACTAATGTGCGTTGCTTTTTTGAAGGTTGATTGTTTATTTCTTGAAAAAAATTTTTCCACTTTTTAGATTCTTTTAAATTTGATTCAAAGTTTTGAAATTCTGTGAAAGTCGATGGATAAATTGACTTTAAATGATTTTTTAAATTGTAGTTGCTTTTGCAGGAATAAGAAATGCTTTTTGGAAATAGTTTACACTGTGCACCAAATGTTGTCACAGTGCCATCATTATAAAGTTTTGCTTGCTTAGGTTTAAGTTTAGAAAAATACTTATCTAAAATTGGGTCAAGAGAATTGGTTGGATCAACATTACTTTGTTGAGATTGCTGTGATTTGCCTTTCATTTTCAATAATGCTTTGACTTGTGTTTTAATGTCCTTACTGCACTCGCCAAACTGTCTGGCAACACTAACTGTTTATAGCAACACGTGGCATAAAGAAAAACGGAAATAAATAAAAATGAATGTTATGATTGGTATACTGTCAGTGTACCAATCATATTCCTACCATTCAAAAACGTTAATGGTACGAATGAATGGCATTCATTTGTACCATTAACGTTGTTTAAAATTACACCGGAGGTTACTTTTGCTTTTGTGTAATCGCTTTTTCATGTTGGTTGGTTTCTGTCGTGTTGCGTTGAATAACCTGTTATTTTTATTTTTGCTGTTATCTGAAATAAGATTAAAAAGGGTTTTTAATATTGTATCATAATTTTATCGGATTCGGGATACTTATTTGACAGTATTCTGTTTCCAGTACAGTTGTGCGTCTCGGATGGGCACAGGATATTCTGAGGAACATGGCGGAACGGCGGAACATCCGGATTTTTGGAAAACCCGGAATCGCGAAACGTGTGCGATTCTGAGGAACGGCGGAACTTGGCGGAACATGGCAAAACAACAAAAACCCGACATTTGAATTTGCAATGAAACGAAATTTTGTTTTGATTTAATATTTTTAGATAAAAAAATAGATAAACTGAAATGAAACAATATTTTGATAATGAAATAAATAAATAAAAGAAAATTATAAACTGTTGTTTAATTATTTTTATTAATACTTTAAGACACTTAAAAAAAGTCCAAAAGTCTAAATATAGTGGCCGAATGGCCGAAAAAATGGCATAAGAACAACAAAAAAAATGGCGGAACGCCCAAACACCTAAACAATATAGCGAGACGCCTGAATAAATTGGCGGAACGCCTAAAAAACATGGTGGAACGCCTAAAAAACATGGTGGAACGCACAAAAAATAGGCGGAACGCCTGAATAAATTGGCGGAACGGCCTAAAAATATGGCGAAACGCCTGAAAAATACGGCGGAACGCCTGAATAAATTGGCGGAACACCTGAAAAATATGGCGGAACGCCTGAATAAATTGGCGAACACTCTAAAAATATGGCGGAACGCCTGAATAAATCGGCTTAACGCCTTAAAAATATGGCGGAACACCTGAAAAAATGGGCGGAACGCCTTAAAAATATGGCGGAACGCCTAAAAAATGCATAAGAAAAATGCCAAAAAATAAAGCGGCAGAACATAAAATTTATAGTGCTAAATTTGGCGGAATTAACAAAAGGAGGCCGCCTGTATTTCGGTCCCTATGAATCGTCACAAGAAATGTTAAATTAGCAATGGCATACGGAATGTTTTGAAGCACTGCCTCAATTTTTAAATTTTTGTCCAAAGCAGCGGCAACAACTTTAAATTTTTGAGCATATTCATCTTCGTCTTTTCTTTGTTCGTCCTCTCTTTTTCGTTCGTCTTCTCTTCTTCGGTCGTCCTCTCTTCTCCGATCTTCGTCCCTTCTTCGTTCCTCGTCTCGTCTTCGTTCGTCCTGTCTTCTTTGTTCGTCTTCTCTTCTCCATTCGTTCTCGTTTGCTTCTATCTTCGTCTCGTTTACTTCTATCTTCGTCTCGTTTACTTCTATCTTCGTATTTTCGTTTTTCGGCCTCCTTCCTCTTTTCCTCTTTCATTTTTTCGCGTTGTCGGGGCTCTTTCGAGGCCCTTTTTCCAGGCTGTCTTTCTTGCGCACTCCCACGTCCACGTACACGACCTTGTCCTTGCCCCTGCCCTTGCTTTCACCCTCGCTCTTGCCATCGCTCTTGCCATCGCCCTTGCCATCGCCCTCTTCCTTGCAATTGGAAATTATTGTCGTATAAATTTCCGCTACTAACATTTTCACTACTCTTTTCATTAACGATGCATGAACTTCCATTATCGACAGATTCAGTCATATTCTTGGAGAATGCTTTTGACGACTGCTGTTGACTACCGATGATTATACAATTCGAATACTGCATTTATATATCCAAATTAGCCGTGCACGTGGCATAAACGTGCACGTTACCTAACCGTTGAATAAAACATGCATGAGAAACGTCGTCTGCACGTAAAAAGCTTTTCGAATGTGAATTGCTTCACTGCAATACACCCGTGATTTTTGTGGGTGTGTTGCAATGCAGCATCGGCGGGTATACTTTTTTTTCGTAGGTGTCGCAAATTTTTTTTTTTTTCTTTCTTTTTTTTTGTAAACCGTAAAATAAATTTATTAAATTAAAAAATTGTGCATGCAAAAGGCTATTAGACAGAGTTTGTAGTCTCTTGTGATAATTGCGTTGCGTATGTTTTGCACATATCGCACACAAAACAATTTGTTGCTTTCAAGACTAAATCGGTTATTGAAACACAGCCTTGGTGAAGCCATTTACGGCATCGGTCACAAAAAACTTGTTTTTCCCCATGACTTTCATTTTTTTTACAGTCTTGAAATTCACAGATGGTCCAATTGTTTGGATTATCTGACTCTTTCAGCAGCCTGGAAATGTCACTGCAGCTTACCTCTTCCAAGATTAAATTACTTTTTTCAATTGTTGCTTGGATATCATCCAAGGACACAGCTGCTTTGTAGATCTTCTGGTTAAATGTTTTATTTAGATTAATTCTCCTTTTAATCGGGGATGTAACATAATTTTGTACAGTGGTTAGAATCCAAAATCTAGCGTTTTTGCTGACAAAGTTGCAGTCAGTCACATTCTGTAATATTGCTGACGTGTAAACACATACAAAAACACCACAATCGAAACTGTTTGCTTGTCTTTCAGCATCTACACACAATTTAGCTTGCCACAGATTAATTTGGAAAGGTAAATCTGCTATCAGATAACAAGCAGCAGCTAAAGTTGTAAGATAGCATATGTACTTGTTGTACGGTTTCTCAGGAGAGTACATAGTCTATTATATAAACACATTTGGTTTTTATATAAATTAGGCCAAGAATCCAATGATTACTATCAACGTTAATAGGTACAAGCGGAATTTCTTTTTCTAGTGCAGTTATATCATTTAAGTGTTTAAGAATAGAATCCCATTTTGATTTTGCTCTTTTTGCAGATTCAAAAAATTGTAAGAAATAAGTAGGGCATAATGACGCAACTACTTTCAAATTTTGATTACTAATTTCAGCTGCAATAAATTTGTTTAAAATTATATCTGAGAGCCACATTTCTGGTTTCAGAGTTTTTAATTTCTTGTTCAAGTTGCTTTCACCATTATCTGGAATTTTCATTGGTGAAAATGGGCAAGGGATCTTCTATGGTAAACATTGTTGCCATTTGTCTTTTTTACTATGTATTTCTGTGTGTGGTGTAGATTGTGACATTTTAAGCTTGCTGTTTGGAGTGTTCACCACAAACTGGTACGTCAAAAGTAGAAGTCAAATTATTAAGTGAGGTGTTTTCAAGAGAAGTGTGGGAAGCATTTTTAGAACTACTAGACAAGCTTGGCGAGGCATGCATTGAGTTGTGCATTTCACACTCAATCTCTCCTGGTACTCGTTTAGTTAATTGTGAATCCGGAGCTGAAATTACATTGTAATCATAATCATGAGTTCTGGCTCTTTTATGCCCTGCTTTTCCTTCTCGTCCTCTAGCCTGCTTTTGCATCAATGATAAGTTATAAGTAGCTGTGTCACTTTTAATAACA
>JAQFXT010001756.1:0-15401 GCA_034683725.1 Strigamia crassipes
CCATCAGGCAAATGATTGTGCTCCGATGGTGGCAAAATTATTGATGGCTGTACAACATTCGGCGTAGTTGTAATCCTTCCGGAACATTTTATCTGTTTGTCGTACCACACTTCACACCTCCAGTATATCCGGTCAGCTTTTGTCCTCTCAATAACGTAAACAAACCCCTCTAAACACAATTTCGGAAATCCACGTTGTGTTTCTTTCATACTGATGGCCATTCTTTTTATTCGCACAATTTCGGACGATGACGGCTATCGGACGATTACGGTTATCGGACAATGACGGTTATCGGACGATTACGGTTATCGGACAATGACGGTTATCGGACGATGACGGTTAGCGGACGATGACAGTGTTCACACGATGGCTTGTTGTTGAATTATGTTTGTTGTGTATTTCTGTTTACTTATACACCATCTGCGTGCACGTCATCGCAACTAAAACGTTATGTGCACATAACGTTTTAGTTAACCTGAACGTGGACGTTACGTCGACGAACGTTCATGACTTAGATGTCGACGAATTTTTTTGGATTTTTTTTTGGCACGGCAAGAGATTGACGACTCGGCGTCGACGAATCGGCGTCGACGAATCGACGTCGACGAATCGACAAATCGACGTCGACGAATCGACGTCGACGAATCGGCGTTGACGAATTTGGATTTATTTTTTTTTGTTTTGTTTTTTTTTTTTGGAATTTTTTATTTTTTTTGTACATTTTTTATTTTTGGGAATTTAATTTCTGGCGCCATTTCGTTGACAGGCAGTCGACGAAATGGCCAGTCGACGAAACGGCGTCGACGAATTGTCCAAACACCCAGTTGAGAGCTGCTTATAGCTTATGTGCGCCATAATGGCACGTTTGGCTTGCCGTACTTAGTTAGTATGGAATGGCATGCCATAGACATATCTATAGTGGCTCAAAGCCAAAGGAATCATATATTAGTTGCCATATTTTGGCAATAGATGGCGCTGTTATGATTATGCATGGATGAGTCTACTAGCAAGTAATTATTCACAAAAGTACTAGTAGCTATAAGAGAGCTGGCAGAGCCTAGAGAGCACACTCTTGAGAGTGTCTGGCTAGTACAGCACTCTGGGTCCTGTCCTACTAAAATAGGCTTAGCTATAGAAGCTTTGGGCAGAATATAGTGCAAAGAATATAGCTTTGCACATTTGGACTTTATATACCGTATTTCTTCGATTTAAAGCCGCCCTCGATTACAAGTCGCCCTCGATTACAAGTCGCGGAAAAATGTCAGCACTTGGAATACAAGTTGCCCTCGAATATAAGCCGCGGCTAATATTCGAGGGCAATTTGTATTTGTACTTTGCAGTAAAACTTGCACGTTTTCTGCCTAAAAGTGATTTTTTTAATGTTAGAAGACGTAATTAGGATGTAAAATCTAACATTACGTCGTGACAACACTCAAACAAAACGTCGTCATGACGTAATCGGGAACGTTTACACGACGAAATATTATATGGAATTTGACGTTCTTAATTAAAGTCGCCCTTGAATAAAAGTCGCCCTCGATTATAGGTCGTGGCAAAAAATTGTATTTGCAAATATAAGCCGCGGCCTATAATCGAAGAAATACGGTATTTCAGTTAGTCCTAGTTATAGGCCTAACATATTTGATGTGCTAATCCCAAAGGTTGGGAGGATAAGACGCATCAAGTTAGGAGTCTTTCACTTAGGTTTTCCATTAGTATTGGTTTCATTTTCCTTTGTTAAATTCCTTTTGTTAGGTTTATCTTTACTACGCCAACACAGGGTGTAGTCTGGATTAGGGTTTTGTAGTGGTGCACAGGGTGCACATCCACCTTAGGTTTAAGAATTATCTAAGTGAACTTGAGCAAGTGGCTCAAGTTCTTACCAACAAAAGCAATTGTTGCTCCAGTTTATTTCATTTTGTTTTTTGGCATACCTGCCATTTTTGTTTAGCAGTTTTTCAACTGCAGATTTATAACAACTTCCACTGCGCAGCCTCCTGAGTCCAAAACTCCCTTGATTTCTAACTGATTTACTACTACTGGTATTGCTAAAAGTTCTTCTATATTATTTATATCTACTATTATTGTTCTTTGTTTATTTGGTTGCTACATTTCTTTTTTCTTTTTCTTTATTTCGCTATTTCTTTGCGGCTTCTTCAGTTTTCTTGATTATTTTCCCTTCTGTCATCTCGATTTTGACCATCGTTTTGCCTCCTTGGCTTATTTTGTTGTTCATTCTGATCATATTGTCGTCTGTAGTTTTGATATGGGCGTCTATAGTTATCCCGTCTATCGTTTCTTTGACCTCTGTAATAATTGTTATTTCCTCTATAATAATTGTTATTTCCTCTATAATAATTATCATTTCTGTAATAATCATCATAATAGTTCTGTCTATAGTTTTGGCGATCGTCATATCCCCACTCCTGTAGGTAATAACTATCTTGGGGTGGTTCACGCCCCGCTGTGAACCGGCAGGCGATTGCTCTCTTTGATTGATTATTAACCATGTTTATCGTTTAGAGCTCAAAGCTGAACTGTCCTAATTTAGCTCCTTAACTCATTAGGAAACTTCCTATTCTAACCAGCGCTAAGTAGATCAGTTCGTTTCGTCATCATTAATGCTATTGTTCGCTAACGCCATCTATGGGGGAAATTGACAACTAACATACCAATTATTGCGCGAAATAGCCCGCTGGTTTACAGTGCGGCTAGGACGCGTGACAGTATGTAAAGCCATCCCTTTCCCACAAAAACAACAACATATTATAGTAATTAACGCAAATCAACCCCCCACAGAACGACCTGCAGAAAAAAAGTGACAAACATTTTCCCTTTTTGTTGCACTTGCAACAAGGTTTGGGTTCAAATAATAAATTAAACCATTGGATTCGTGTGTCAGCGGTGAGCCTGCTGGTAGTTGAAACCAAGGTGTCTATCATAATCAATCATCATTCTTTTGAGTTCAGAGGAGAACTGAGTATTTGGATAAGCTTACTCTATTAGCTAACCTTCTATTCTATCTATCTACTCGTTGACCACGCCAGTGATGCGTTAATGACAAGTTAAATATCAGATTAATTATCAGCGCCATCTGTTGCGGGAATTTATAAGCTAATTACGTAAAATGCATGTCGACAGCTTGCTAGCGGGGTTTGAGACTCGTAACAATATAGATCCTGGTTCATGGTCTTGCAGGCCTTGGCCATCGGATTGGGTTATCTCTTGATAGTGCATGTTGGTGTTGTTGGCACATTAAATATTTTGCCACATATTCCTCAATTGTTTGTGTATTTCCTTGCCACCATATCGTTGCAGCAGCTTTATTCTTATTCCTCACTACGCTGTGATGATTTTCATGCAGAAAATCAAGTGCCTGCTTGCACATTTTTGGTCGAATTATGATCCAGTGCGTCCATAACAAGGTGTCGTGGTGCATCGATAATTCTGCTTTTTATGACTGAAACAGTTGAAGTGAGGCCTTGACTTTATCCGGCAATCTGTTCCTCACATTCTGTACTGTGTGATGCAGGTCGTCATCTAACAACGTAGCCATTTCCAATTGGCCACTTGTAATAGTAGAATCTTTCTCCAAGGAACACACGTGTTGGTCCTCCAGATCACTGCTCAATGATCTTGATTGCTGGCAATGGTAGCCTGCCCAGAGCATCAGCTACGGGAATGTCTAGTCCTGGCCAATGTTCTAAAAAGTTATTAGAGCCTGCTAAGATTGTTGTCTATCTTAGCACCCTTGAACTTGTGATATATGGAGTTGAATTGGTTACTCCAAATATTCCTAACAGTGGCTTGTGACAATCCTGAACAATCCTGTTACAATCCTGAACTTCCTGCCACATAAGAACTGGTGGAACTTCTGTACTGCACGTATGATTGCCAATGCTTTTCAGTCAGTCTGACTATACTGTCTCTTAGTTGATGAGAATGATTTGGACGCATAGAAGAATAGCCGCTCCTTGCCGGAGGTTTAGGAGCATTGCATCTACTCCAACAGGACTAGCGTTAACAAAGTAAAGCCAATAAATGATGGAGCAAGTAGTGCACCAGGAGCTTATCTCTGGTGATCATCCCCTTGATGTATTCATAAGTAGTATTTCTCCTCTGAGTTCATTCCCAGGTTGCACTTTTCTGCAACTACTCTGACTGTGCAAAGTGTGGTAAGAATTATAGGTAAAACTGAACTATTCCTAGGAATGAACACAGTTCTTGTACGTTTTTAGGTACTGGCATCTACTTGATTGCGGTAACATTATCTCTGAAATGGTCGAACTCCACTGCTATCTCCTCAAAATCTCAAATATATGACTTGTCTCCTAAGAAACTTGCATTTCTTTCTCATCAGTCACAAGTAGACTTTTCGGGTATGGTAAAACATTATCCAGATCTGCAAACGTGGTGTCAATAATTCTTTGTAATACCCTGCTGATTGATATTGTGTTGACCTTTTTGCTGCAAACAGTTCTTTATGGATGCTGACAGCAGCTAAATGGGAACTCTCTTCTGTCAGCATCATCTGCTGGTATGCTTGCCTTATGTTTATCTTAGTGACATACTTTTTTCTTCCAAGTCTGGCTAGTATATCAGAGAGGTACAGTTAAAAATGGTGACCTTTATCAAATTCAAGAAAATCTGCATAAACATCCTTACATTCTTCCAAAAGTACTTTCAGAGCAGTATCCTTGCCTTCTTTTTCCAAGCCTGCTACTTGCTTGTGCAATTTTTGCTCTTTGGGTCCTTTTTCCTGTGGCACTTACTTTTCTAATCTGTTGTGTAGAAAAGCTTATACTGGATGAAATACACAAATTAACAGCATTGTTCCTTATCAGTAGATAACTAGAAACCACAATCTCATTTCTCAGTTAAAAACCATAACCATTAGATAAGTTTCTCCAAGAGCTGGCCTCCTCTCACCAACATATTCACTGAGAGTGATAGTAGTGTGCTTAACTGGCCACCTGATATTGCTCAAAGTTGTCCATTTCATTAAGATATCCTTAGAGATCAGTGGATACCTGGATCCAGTTTCTAGTGGCCACCACAGGAATCTTGCCTAGTCACACTGCCATGCAAAAAGGATCATCCTAGTTGTAAAAGGGATTGTGGTTCTGACTCACCAACGGGGCTGTTTGCAATGCCCCAACTTAGTTCATTGGAGGGCAATTCTGTTGGAAAGGTTAATTTTCCGGTTTCTGTCCTTTTCCGCAGCCATGTCCTTGAGTCCTGGTCAATTTCTGAGTTTTCAGATTGCCAATTCTCTCTCTGCCTTTGCATGGGCTGCTGCACAGTTTGTCTACTTAGCTCTCTTTAAAGGCAATTTTTTTTCAGATGGCCAGCCTCTCCATAATGCCAGTAGACACCATAGGGCATGCTTCCTGGAAAACCTCCAGCATTGGGTGCCATTCCTGCAAATGTTTTTTGCGGCTGTACATAATCTCTGGTGTACACATTGGCCATGGGCATGTGAGAACTGTATGCTACCATATTTGCTGAAACCATCAGTAATGACCTGTCCACTGGGCTTTCAATGCTGAGACATCCTATAGCTCGTATGTCTGCCATACCTGGTACAGTTTTCTTGAATGCAATTGCCATATCTACCGCCTTTGCCAAGGTCAGTGACTGTTCCATGAGGATCTGTCATGTAGCTGCATTCTCCAGTCCATCGATCAATTGGTACAATATAGCAGCATTCACCTGTTTTCAGTTACCGCATTATCTTTTTTTTGCTATTCTATGCAAAACCATTACATAAGTAGCCACCAATTCTTCCAGTTGACTGAAGTATACTTGGATCTTCTCTACAAATTGTCATAGTCCAAATTTTTTATCTTTATCAGTACAGTCAGCCTATGCAATAGGGCATGCGTCTCTACCCCATGGATGCGACCAAAAACATCTTCAAATCCTCTTGATTTTGGTCAAATTGATGCTATTTTGCTATACTGTAAATCCAATTCGCTCAACCCAGAACATCCAGTCGGTAGCCGACTTCTCAGAGAAAAGTAGAATGTGTGTTGTGAAGGCACAGATTACACAGATGACAAGGTTGTGGTAAATCTTGACTCGTGGTGCCATTTGCGCATGCGCCGTGTTCCTTGGCGGCAAATAAGAATCAACAGGATTAAACAAATGAAATAAATGAGGATTTTTGGACTTAAATGACAGGTTTTGGAAGTAAATGACAGTTTTTGGAAATAAATGACAGTTTTTAAAAATAAATGATAGTTTTTAGAAATAAATGACAGTTTTTAGAAATAAATGACAGTTTTTGAAAATAAACAAGAAATTTGGACATTACTAAATTATAAAAATAGAATTTATTTTGTAACTAAAGTTTTCAAAATATCTTCAGTTCTCGTAAAATTTACTTTAATTAGGATTTAATTTTGAAAAATAAACCAATAAAATTTACAATTATGCGTTTCTAAATGAATACATACCACAGATCATCTGTGTACATACTGTACAATGTATCAAGCTTGAAAAATAACATGAGCAACATATCAATAAAAACTACAAATGAGCAATGCATTAATAAAAACAACATATGAGGAAGTTGTAAGCAACATATCAATGAAACATAACGTTTGAGCAACATATCAATAAAACATAACATTTGAGCGATGTATCAAATATCAAGTCATATTTAAAGTGACACAAAATTATTGTAATCACTTTGAACCATTATTTACAATTGAAATAACCACTTTAAACCACTATTTACAGTTGAAATGACCACTTTAAACCATTATTTATAATTGAAATAACCACTTTGAACCATTATTTACTAAATATAGACAACATGTTTGACCAAAACATATACATTATTTATTGGCTGAAGGGGATAAATTCCAAATTCCAAATTATCCCCAGCAATAGATTAAGCACTTATAAAATGACTAACCTACACTTGGCAATTAAATGTAACACTAAAATTAACAATTAGAGTTCGAAGCTCTCTATAAGCTAACGAAATAAAACTATATAAACACTTGTATTAATTACTGCATCTCGGATCGTTGTTTACATCATGGGATGTTGATTTATCGCATTGCATCTGGTTTGTTGAATTCGATCGTCTTCTGTCATTGTATAGGTCCATGTGTACTGCAAGACTGGGGCAACTCCTTGAATCCTCGCGATTCGGAAAGTAATTGGCCGACTTTCTCGTATCGCCACAATACCTTTACCAACTGGTAAAGAAATTTCGAGTACCTGCGAACCTAGCTTATTTCCAAGTAGAAATAACAAGATTTGCTCCTAGTTTCTTTTGAAGCTAGATGTTAAATCAAACCTGATTTAACCCAAATTTCCTGTCCTCAGATGCAAAAGTAAATCTAATCAGATTTACCAAATACTTACATTTTGCACCTTTTATCTGTGAAATTGGAGTGGAAGCCTGTCGCAATTGGCGACTTGGGGAAGAAGAACCTGTCTACTGCCCTGTCCACTTAACTGACTTGGTTGTTAACACTGTTAACCCTCACGTTTAAGAGGGGACCTGAAATTACGATTAGCGGGTTCAGTATTGGCGATTGACATAAAGGCCTTTGTCTAATCGCTAATGGCACACGAGCGACGGTCAGGCAGATAACCAGCCGCCGCAAATAAGCGTATAGTAGGCGACGGTCATGCAGGAAACATGTCGCCGCATCAAGCGTATTTGGGACTAGTTAGGATTAGTAACCAGTCCAGATATCAACAATCAAGTATCAATTCTATTTCAAATTCAGTGAGCAAGCTGTGGTTTCTGGTGAAACCTGGCCTTTTATACTAGTAAGGGATTAAAGGATTATCTCTAATCTTTCAATGGGAGCAATTCCAACTGGAATCCCCCAATCACACAATCCATCTCTGATTTCATCGAATCAGAAGGGGTGGGGGATTACATCCCCTTTTGATGACGTCATAGAGGAAAATGACTATTTTTTTTCTAGTTATTTTAGTTTATACTTTCAACTAGCCGTGTGAATTCAGATGAATTCACCTTATTTTGAAAGGATATCTTTATTTGTTTTGCAAGAAATAATCATTTCTTACACCATATAATAGTATTTATTATAACAATTTGTATTTCGTGCGATTGCGAACTGATCGCGCACTATCAGCAATGGTTAAATCCGTTGTCGGTCTGAGATTGTCACACAATTGAAATGACCACTTTGAACTATTATTTACAATTGAAATGACTACTTTGAACTATTATTTACAATTGAAACAACCACTTTGACTGCTACTTACAATCAAAATGACACTACTCCAGTCAATTCAAACCATTATTTACAACCGAATGACACTAGTCTAATCGCTTCAAACGTTCTACGACACTATTCCAATCGCTTCAAACATTCAACGACACTATTGCAATCGCTTCAAACATTCTACGACTTTAATCTAATCTTCAACCGTGTAATGACCACTCACAATTGAAACAACTACAATGCACGTTGTTGTATGCAGCTCATTAATGTGCTAACAATTGTGATCTTTCTTTATTTTGTTTTCTTAAGGATCAGCAAAGATGTAAACAATGAGTCATAAATTCAAGAAGAGATGATTTGGTTTTTAAAAAATTCTTTTTATTTGTATAACAATTATTGCCCTTACTCTCTGCATTTTGAAGACAGTAGTTTATGAATCTACAACAGAAAAACTCGTTGGTTAGGTTTCAACTGTTTTTCTTATCAGCAATTCACCTAAAGCTACAGTGCATTCAAAAAGTTTAAAATATTCACTTTTAAACTCCATAACTCATGCTTTAACTCTACAAGCCCGATTTTAAAATAATGGGAAAACTCTATAACATCTTGTTCCCCATTTTTTTCTCTATCTTGTGTGGAAAAAAAAGTTTCTCGCATAAATAATTTTTTTTAAATCAAAGTTGAAAGAAATGTATGCTGTCCAAAAAATTTAAAAAATGAAAATCTTGTCTACAAAGTTTAGAATAATTGCTAAAAAGTTAAATAAAATTTAAAACTATTCACACAAATGTTGTAAAATTGAATTTACATGTCACACAATATATAAAAAATTAAGATTTAATAATCATAGCAAACAGTATTTACATGGGGTGCAAGAAACAGCTCACTAGTGATGCTAAAGCTAAAAACATAACTTTGAGTAATCATGGCTTGACCCAGAGTCAAATTGTTATACAAATTGAGTGTACCCAGTCTAGTGGAAATAAACTACTCTAGTGACTTTAAGAAACTGGCAGCTCTGATGTTCTACCAAGATCAGGAAGGCCCAAGCTATGCAATAAAAGAAATCTAAATCAATTTAGATCAATTGCTAAAAAACACAGAAGGATGCCAGTCAGAGATATTGCAGTAGCACTGTAACCTACAATTAAGAAACACGTTTCAAAGGGAACAACCTGGAATTATTTGCATCAATTGGGTTTTATCTCAGCTAAGCCAATAGAGAAACCAGCCATTTCTAAACAAAAGCGGAAATAATGCCTAGCCTAGGCTAAAAAATACATACTGCATTTCTGTTATTATTTGGAGTGGAAAAAAGGGAGACATTTGACTCTTAGGTCTACTTCACACACAGTGATTTTATTATACACTATATTTACGGGGACGCGTAATAAGCGCGAAAAGAATAAGCGCGAATGCTGTTCGCGCTTAATCCTTGATTGCAAAGTGCAACAAACATGATTAAGCGCGAAAACCAAATTTCGCACTTCACGTATCCGGACTAAGCGCGAAAACCAAAATTCGCGTTTTGCGCGTTCGGATTAAGCGCGAAAACCAAATTTCGTGCTTCTGAATAAGCGTGAATACATGCCTAAGCAATACACTAAAAAAAAATAGCAAGGTGAGGTCGGGGGGGGGGGGGTCAAGGGGGGTGCAACCCCCCTTATTAGGCATTGTTAGGATTAAGTGCAAAAACAAAATGATGAAGTTGACACAACAGGAATAAGCACGAAAATGGAATTTCGCGCTTAGCACAGTAGGAATAAGCGCGAAAAGCACGTTTTTTCGCTTAATCCATTTGCGCTTGGTCCTACGCCCCTATATTTACATAGCAGTGGACAAAAGAATAGCCTGTAGGCATTTTCCAGATGTCCACCAACAAGGTCAAGGGAGTGGGGTTTGAGTACAAGCATATTTATATATCTATGTGACATTGTAAACCATGTATTGTACTGACTTAATGCACTGACCACATAGGCAATATCTGGTTGTGCACAAACAGCAAGATACATTAGTGAAGTAATTAAATTTTGGTACAGATACAAGTCTTGATTGAGTAAATTCTCTTCAATTCCATCTTTATTCTTTTCTTGTTTTTGCAACTTTCGGTTTGCATCTAATGAAGTGCCAAGTGGTGTGCAATCCTCCATTCCAAAACGTTCTAACACATCTCTAGTGTATTTTTTGGGTCATTTTGATTGAATTATCACTTAAATTCTGCTGAAATTCAATTCCTAAACAGTAATGGATAGAGCCTAAATCTTTCATTTGGAATTCCTTTTTCAAATTTGTTTTCAACTTGTTCAAGTTTTTCATGCAATTTGTTGCAATAATGATGTTATCTACGTATACAGCAACTAGGTTAACGACATCATCATTTTTCGTGAAGTAAATACATGGGTCTGCATTAGTTGGTTTTAATCCCATTTTCTTCAACTTTTCGTCTAGTTTTTTATATCACTGACGACTTGATTGTTTAAGTTCGTATAAGGCCTTTTTCTGCTGCTTTTTCTGCTGCTTTATAGCTCATTCTTTTGCATTTATGGCACTTGAAAACATATCTTGAATTTTCACTTTTCTCTCTTTTTTCAGGATTTTACCTTCTTCTAGTTGGAAAATTTTTCTTTGTAAATAATGCATTTGAATTTGGATTTTCAGTTTCTTTATTTTTTTTAGCTTTATATTCTTCAATCATCTTTATTTTTAAAATTTCTAATTTTGGCAATTCATCACGAGCTTCCATTGTAACTGAAATTTTCATAGCTGTCAGGCAAACTGTGCAGTAAAATGATTGACTTTAGCCCTTCACTCAACTTTTCCACCATGTCTCCAAGCATGTCAACCGTGTCAAAAATATTTGTATATGATTACGTATGTCTTGACTTGCACCCATTTTTGCACAAATTAGTTGTTTTAACAACACAGACTTTTTGGCAGGACCAGTCAACTCATAAATTGATTTCAATTTTGTCCAAACTTTATTTGTGGTTTTGCAGTTTTTTACTTGCTTCAATTCAGGTGGACTGATTGCTAAAATGATATATGTTTTGGCTTTTTTATCCTTTTTCTCCCAATCAGTAATGGCTGCTTCATTTCCTTCCACTGCCTCAGGTTTTGTGTTTGTGCCACTTGCCAATTCCCATCCCTCTTTTCGCACCAAGATGGCTTCCATGTGTAATTTCCAGGTGTCATAGTTGTCTTTCCCTAGACATTCGATCCTCATGGTGGTTTTACACATGTTTTTTGTTATAATTTTAAAAAGTTTCAAAAATTACTTTGCTTGGTATAAGGTTTAGATTTCTGCACATTTCCTGCTTTTCTTTGATTTGAAAGTTTGTGATTTCTCTACTTGTGCATTTTCTGCGTTTTTCACGTCTTCTGCACGTTTCCTGTGTCAAAATTTGGTTCCTACGTCTGATTTTGTTGCTTGTATGTTTTCTGCGTTTTTTACGTCTTCTGTACGTTGCCTGCTCGAAAATCTTCGTTATTTGCATGTAACAACATAGATTGTACCACGCAACCGTATGGGCAAATAATAATCCTCTTATTGGCCACTACTTTACTAAAGCAGTGGAAATGCGTGCTGCTGCCATAACCTGTTGTTATTTGGAGAGGAAAAAAGGGAGACATCTGACTCTTAGGTCTACCTCACACACAGTGATTTTATTATACACTATCTCTACATATCAGTGGACAAAAGAATAATCTGTAAGCACTTTCCAAATGGGCACCAACAAGGTCAAGGGAATGGGGTTTGAGTATAAGAATATTTATATTTTTAACAATTTCTTCAATTAAAGGTCGTGGCTTATATTTACAAATGCAATTTTTTGCCACAACCTATAATCGAAGGCAACTTCTATTTGAGGGCGACTTTAATTGAGAACGTCGAATTCCACATCACATTACGTCGTGTTAATCGTAGTGGAGTTGGGAAACTTTGTATTGTTAAGGATACAATGAATGCTGCCACACACAGTACATTGAAATTTTGGAAACATTTTTGTTTTCAACATTAGAAGAGCAGTTTGATAATAATGATCCAATGATATTCCAGCAAGACTTAGCCCCTGTCACAGTCAAATGCACCTAAATTTGGATGCAAAATAATAATTTAGAACTGCTGGATTCTCCTAATTCTCACTAATTCTCCTGATGTGAATACCATTGAAAACCTGTGGTATCTCATCAAAGGAAGACTGCAAAAGCTTCGTCTCAAAACAGCTGAAGATTTAATCACATGTATTAGATATGGGAAAATGTATCAATTGATAATTGCAAAACACGTACAAGCAGTATAAATACGTTGGATTGAGCAATCAACCAATCACAACATTTTGTATTGGTTACTTGATTCCCATTGGTCGAGTGACGCGTAACATTTACATTACATATTGGGAGCACCAGACAAGCTCTTGCCATTTTGAATAAAACATTACTTTATAAATATTTGCATGTGTTACACCTGTATCTCTATATTTGAAGCAAAATAATAACAGGTTATGAGCCCAGCGGTGGTTCCACTGCAAGTAGTAAATTGTTTCCAACAAACAAATCATCGTACAAGTTAAACCAAAATCAAATTAAAAACTGGATCGTAAATTCAGAATAAACACTTACAAAAACAAGATGTTTGAAGCATTTCGGATCGAGAAATTAACTGATAATAACTACACAACATGGAAGATGCAGATGAAAGCACTGTGTTTTGCGCACAAAACGTAGAAAACAATGACAATAAAGACTGGCCGCCTCATTATTGATACAAAAGACCCAACCACCATAACAAAAGCGGACAATGGGGATGAAGCAAATAGGAAAGCCATCAGCCATCTCTTGTTATTCATGACTGATGCACAATGCAAACCATTACGGGGACTAGAGACGGCATACAAAATGTGGGAGAAAATCAAAGAAGTGCACGAGCAAACGGGGACACGAAAATCTCCATGCTGATGACCGTTTTGATGACAAAGCGACTAACATCTGAGGACGATTTGCAGAACCACCTAAATTAGGGGCGTTATACTAGGCGTGATATGACCAGGCGCAATTTTTCAAAAAATTGCGCCTAGTCATAACGCAAAGATGACTAGTCGCGACGGTCGCGGTTAGTCATCTTTCAACTTTAACAAAGTTAGTTTTAAGTAAATTTTTAAAAAAATTGCGGTGCAAAGGTGACTAACCGCGACTAACCGCGACGGTCGCGGTAAGCCATCTTTCAACTTAAAAAAATTAAAAGAAAAATAAAAATTAAAAAAATTAAAAGAAAAATTAAAATTAAAAAAATTAAAAGAAAAATTAAAATTAAAAAAATTAAAAGAAAAATAAAACTTAAAAACATTAAAAGAAAAATAAAACTTAAAAAAATTAAAAGAAAAATAAAACTTAAAAAAAATAAAAAAAAAATAAAACTTAAAAAAATTAAAATTAAAATGAAACAAATGCAAATGCGTCGTTTTATCATAGTTTCAATCAAATGGGCAGCCGTGTTAACATTGGGAATTTGCGGGGTGACATTGGTGATCGAGAAATCGTAGAATTCCTTTGGAAATATGAGAAAATTTGGGAAATTATTATCAAAAAAGAATTTGCATTTGAAGAATTCGATGATTGTCAAATTAAAGAATTACAACAACAAAAAAATACATTTTGGGGGTAATTAAAAAAAAAAAAAAATTTCCTATGGTAACAGATCCGAGATCCGAGATCCGCGGATCGTGTGAGCTTTTAGCTTGGCAATGTGCCCAGGGGGCACCAGGTGAGCCAGGGCTCGCCATAGGCCAATTGCTTAGAAGCATAAAGTATTAAATACAATGAAAAAGTGCATAATAGCAGTTAGGAACAGCTTATAGCCTATATGTGCCGTAATGGCACGTTTGGCTTGCCATACTAAGTCAGTATGGCATGGCATGCCATAGAGATATTTATAATGGCACAAAGTCAAAAATAACATTTATTAGTTGCCATATTTTGGCAATAGATGGCGCTGTATAAATTATGCGCAGAAGAGTCTAAGTTAGCTCATTGTTATTCACAAAGTAGACTCTTCCAGCTAGCTGCTATAAGAGAGCAGGCAGAGCCTAGAGAGCTCACTCTTTTGGAGAGTGTCTGGCTAGGACAGCACTCTGGGTCCTGCCCCAATTGGATAGGCTTAATAAGAAGCATTGGGCAGACTATAATGCAAAGGTAGACTTTGTACATTTTGGATTATATATATTTTAGTTAGTCTTATTTTAGGCCTAACACATTTAATGTGCAAATTCCAAAGTGGGAGGATAAGACACATTAAGTTAGGTGGTTTATTAGGGTATTCTATTAATATTGGTTCCTTTGTTTTTCTTTGTTTAATTCCTTTGGTTAGGTGTGGCTTTGTCCAGTTTTGTACAGGGTGCATTCTGGATTAGGTTTGGTAGTGGTGTACAGGGTACACATCCACCTTAGGTTTAAGTTTAATCTAATGCCCTGTTCGCACTTGAACAACTTATGTACATAAGTACCCAACTTTTAGAAACTTTTGCGTTCACACTTGTTCTAGTTTTCTACAACTCAAAACAAAGTGGCAACACTTTTACAACTTCAAGTTGTAGAAGTGACTTCTATAACTCTGGGTCACAAGTCTAAGTCACGCCCCTAACTAGTCATGTGGCAAATTTTGAACTAGAGCCACCGGTGGATGACTTGAAGAATAATGAATGTGTCAACTCTAAATCTATTTCGTTCAATATTAAAAAAGCTTCGATTAATTTTGAAACCAGGCCTGTTTTGTTCAGAATTTAATTCTTTGCAGCAGGGCTGTCCAACACGCAGCCTGGCATGCGGCCCGCAGCCTCACTTTTTGCCTCTAAATTTATAAATTGTCCTCAAATACGAAATTTCCCACTAATTTTTTTGTGATTTGATATTTTTTGAATAAATTAAAATAATATGTATATGTATACGTATATGTATACCACACCTATTAAAACTCCCTGATATAGTTGCATTCAAAGTATTTTATTATTCGGTCCTCCAAACCGCATTTTTTTTTAAAGTGGTCCTTGGAGCAGTTGCAGTTGGCCAGCCCTGTTCTACAGCTATGTACATTTTCTTTTTTAATTTGAAACTGAAAAAGTACTTTTTTTTAAGGTTTTCGGCACCATTCCAAACAATGCTGAAAGTAGCACACTCTGGCGGCAATAG
>JAQFXT010001757.1:0-15398 GCA_034683725.1 Strigamia crassipes
TCGTGTAGAAATAGCCGACATGATATTTCTACACAAAATTGTGTAGAAATAGCCGACATGATATTTCTACACAAAATACGACTGTTGGCGGCCATCTTGTTTACCTGACTGCGGACATGGAGACCTAACTGCTGGACGAGCAGTTGAACGTAGCGAGCATGTTCAGCTGTCAATTTCTAACAAATATACTAGAAAATACCAAATCCAGTACAACTCCGAAGTCATAGCTGCTGCCACCTGTAGGAAAACAAAAGAAAACAAACAGTAAATTTATAATTGAGACAAAAATATAAATAGCTGATTACATGCCACAGAGCACAGGCAATCTCAAAATTGTCTAAAATCTAGAATTTGTTTAATCAATTTAACCACAAAAACTATTCCCATCATCTGATGAAAGGAGAAATCAATTTGTGAAATATTATGCACGTATGGGCGTTGTAACGGGCGGGTTTCGTAAGTCGTAGAAATGGGATTAAAATGGAAAATAAATTAAA
The DNA here is from genome assembly GCA_034683725.1 of Strigamia crassipes. NCBI lineage: Eukaryota > Metazoa > Arthropoda > Chilopoda > Geophilomorpha > Linotaeniidae > Strigamia > Strigamia crassipes. The sequence goes on from JAQFXT010001757.1 coordinate 498, forward strand.
TGTTGTTTATGATAACAACATTAGTTGAATTGAAAACCAATTACTGTAAAAGCAATGCAGTAGTAATCTCCTAATGACTCGCAATCTCCGGATTATTATTGACATTTACCTGCTTGCGGCGTACTTATTTCTACTGCGCATGTGCATGCGTTTCTCGTTCTCCCAGGACACCGGTGGACGCAGATTAATCCAAGCGGGTTTCAGTCTCTCCAGGATCAACTAACAGTAAGTAAATACCTGGTTCTAGCTGAAGTTTTGAACCGATTAAAGTACAGTCGAAACTCGTTATAACGAATCGCGTTATAACGAATTTTTTTTAATGACTTGGTTGGTTCGTCATAGAATACCATGTTAAAAAAAATTTCGAAATAACGAATTTTAATATAACGAATTACTTGTTATAACAAACAAGTTTTTAGAAACACTCTAATACCCACAAGCCTTTTTTATAACGAATTTTGAAAATTAATCACATGACTCACTTGTTTACATGCTGTGCCAGAAAATTTCATTTTTATATTTAGATTGTCAACATCAATCTATTTCAGCACGCAAAAGAGAAATCGATTCTCGGTAAGTAACGTTGCAGTAATTAGATTTAGTGATTTCCACTAAATACACATCTGTTACACAATTACTTACAACAAACTCCCATCCATTTACGATACCACAAACCCAAAGACAAGGATGTAGTAAGAAGTAATGTGATCTGTGTGACGATGTCGACCTGGGGTGTGTATTTCGGGGAAAATACCACGTCATTTGAAATTGGCACGATTCATTCAAGTCGCGCGCTCTGGTGGTAATATTTTAAGTCCTTTGACAATCAACAAGTCAGTGATTAAAATATTAAATTCAGTTAGCGTAAAAAATACTGTTAATAAACTCAAAATTAATGTTTATATTGATAAGAAATAGCTATTTGAAGAAAATACACAATGGATGAACACAAATCAAATCAACCAATTGGCCGAATTCAACAACTCAGAAAACAAAAGCTGCATCGACTTATTGCCGCTATTGTGGCAAACCAACCAAAGATACCAGTATTCATTGAGTCTCTGACAACCATTTCAAAAAAAAAAAAACTTGTCTCTGTTCTGCTTTACACATTACTCATTATCAATTTGGTAGTGTGTGTTTACCAAACTACAGATCGAATATTGTTTTTCATGAATGAACCAACAACAGTTGACGCACACTTAACTGAAACAACATACGGTTCTTATCCCTATGTTTATATTAATCCCATAACGACGCAAGAATACATCAAATACAGTGGCCGGGAGACATGTAATGCATTATATGAACTGGCAGGTTCAAAGCGCCACAAGTTTACCGATGCCGTCAAACATCTGAGTATTCCTAGTTATGTAACTGAAGCCTACTTCAAAATGGTAAACCTTCGCTTCTTTTTTTGTCGAAAACAAATAAATAAGTATATTTTTGTAGAAAAAATCACACATTAATCTTACGATTAAAAATTACGATTCAGTTATGCAACCTACTGCTCAAGTTTCAAGTTGTAAGTCAACATTGACAAAATTCCTATCTACATTGATCATATCTAATTTTATTTTTGTTTAGCATTTCAGCTTCCGTATGGAAATGTTAATTACAAGATGGTGATCATACTGAAATTTCCATCCGGTTGCAACAACTTTTATGTAAGTTTTTTATTTACTCTGGAACATAGAAACTTTTATTTCCGCAAATACCATGCAAGTGGATGGAAGTCAATAGGACAATGGTCTAACAGACAGTACCAGAAACATGACGCATTAGAAAATGATACTAGATACTGTACTGGTTTTATATAGTTTCTAGAGTTTTTGCATAACAAACTAGACAATCGCCATGTTAAATGCATGCACAGAATGTGATGCAAATAATGCTTAAAACCAATACATTTGTTCTTTTTTTTAGGCAATAGTAGATCCATCACCAATCAATTATAATATTTATTTTGATGATGGACTGTATTTGGTAATATATCCAAATTTTAAGAATAAATTATTAAAATATAAATACGCAGCTACATCTAATTTCCAAAAAGTAAGAAAACAGAAGCATAGCAATTAGGGTGCAGTGCTTGAGATTGACACAGACTGATGAGCTTATGAAGGATCCGATAAAAAATAAAAAAAGAACAATGATTGTTGAAGAGACGGGTTGTGAAGAGATGATTGTCGAAGAGACGGGTTGTGGAAGAGATGATTGGCGAAAAGATGAAGGTCAAAGATGTGGTGTCGAAGAGATGAACATGGTCCAAACTGAGTTGAGCCTTGTGTATTGTGAAGATTGTGACGTGATTTTCTACCAAGAAAAATCTTTAGAGCTAGAGCAATCAGAAAGTATATATATTCAACAAGAAGAATTAGTAATAGAATGTTACAACATTTTGTCTCTTCGACATTCATCTCTTCGACATTCATCTCTTCGACATTCATCTCTTCGACATTCATCTCTTCGGCATTCATCTCTTCGACATTCATCTCTTCGACATTCATCTCTTCAACATTCATCTCTTCAACATTCATCTCTTCAACATTCATCTCTTCAACCGTTCGTCTTTTCGACAATACTTGTCTTTAACATTCATCTCTGCGACAGTTTGTCAAAGAGACATACTGTCAAAGAGATGACCACTTTTCATGACTTGTCGAAAACATGACTTGTCAAAGAGATGATCAAACACCACCCACACAAATCACAGCATTAATCTAATTGTGTTTCAGTACCACTTCGTCAACACAAAGCAGCATCCTTGCGATAACAATTTGCATAACTGTCTTCGGATTTGTTTACTGAAAGAAATTAATTGCAGGTACGAATGCCATTATTTTTTTGATGACAGGGCTGGCTCTGATAAACATCTCAATTAAATAAACCTAAATTTAATTTCAGATACCCATTTTATGAAGCAAGACATCTACCGGAATGCAATGACACACATATAAAAAAACAATACCAGATGTGGATAAAATTTATTCGTGACATTGATGTAGTAAACCACTGCAAATGTCGAGAATTATGTGATGTAACGCAGCAAAGCATAACATATGACCATGCCCTTAGTTCCCGGCTTACCATCGAAGTTACTGTCCTTAATAAACACTTCAGGGTATTGCAGCAACATTATAGCTACGACATAATCTCTTTACTGTGCGACATTGGTGGCAACATCGGACTCTATTTCGGAATGTCCTGTTTGATGCTTGTCGAATTATTTGTCCACTGCTGCAAAATGCCTTTCATCAAGTTGGCCAAAAGATCGAAACCAAATTCGAAGTTTGAAGACAAAATCCAGACAATTCTTAATAGAAACACAAGAATGCGCAATCAATTCTGTCTCAACAACACACTGAGAAACGCCTTATTGTTTGCTCTGATAATAACCTCTATTTATAATGTCTACAACTCGATTAATTCTTATATGGATCATACATTTGTCAAAACTGTTGCTCTGGTTAGAGATGAGATCATTAGTTTCCCACTCATTGTTGATTGCCGAGACAGTATTAAAATAATAGTCGCAAAGAAACAATTGGATCAAAAACTGCACTTTCGTGATCTTAATTACCAACTCGTCGATCTACTCTTGTTGCCTCAATTTGCTAACAATACACTGAAATTATGGAACGACTCGTCAAATTTTGACGGCCAATTCAAACACATGTACAACTGGCAAAACGTAAGCATTCACAATCAAACTTTTTTGGGGGCGGCACTTAACAAAATCTCCTGCAAAATTTTTCAAAAATTTGAAAAATTTTGCAGTCAAACGCAAAGTTCGCAGATAAATGCAAAATTGTGCATAAAAACACCAAAAGAGCGCAAAATTTTTCAAAAAAAGTGCAAAATTTTTCAAAAAGAGCGCAAAATTTTTTAAAAATCTGCAAAATTTTGCCAATTTTTACAAAATTTTGCAAGTTTTTTGCAAACATTTTTAGAGAGTGGGGCGGCAAACTCAGAGACCGCCCTGGGCGGTAAAAGTTCTAGCTACGCCACTGTTCGGAGCTTTACGATTACATCAATTTTTATATTATAGTATGATAAAAATCATAGAATTCTGCAATTTACCAATTTATCAGAGTTGTCCACAGCATTTGGAATCTGCACCCAGTTTAAAAAAGGTAAAAATACATAAATAATATACATATATTTCAAATGTTTCGATGTCTACAGCTGATCTGTCGTACACTCCAATGCGAAATATGATAGTTTTCAGATCGAAGTTTAGAAGTGAATATGTGCATCAGCCAGTAAGTTATATTTTGTGTTGACTTTTCATTCAAATGTTTATTTGGTTGTTATCGTTGCAGAACTTCATTCTGCCCCAAAATCAATTTTTTCATCCTAAATACATTTTTTACATACATCATATGAGTAAAGTTCAAATCGATCTTTCGCGTCAAACGGTAATTTTTTACTTTACAAAAAGCACTGCAACTATAAGCCGATTTGTGCTTTTCAGTTAATTCGATTAAATACACCGAAATCTCCTTGTCAAGCAGGTCATCTGGTTTCAGAATGTGAACAAAAATGTTACGTGAATAAACTCGACCAACAACCACTACAATGCAGGTAGGAATGCATTTCAAACAATCCAAAAAAGAAATACAACCTCCTCAAAAACTTGATTACTGACATGCTCATTAAAAACAAAACTGATGGATGCTTTTATTGATACATCTTTTAGATTGCCATTTATGGAAAAGCGTAAACTACCTCTTTGTATGACTCAAGAAACAGCTAAACAATCCATCAATATATATTTGGAAACTCAATTCAAAACTGACGCTCAGAAAGACTGTTCATGTTTGATACGCTGTGAAGAAACAATATTCCTACCTACAATAATATACCAAGAAATCCCTCGATACAACGAAATAAAATACAGTATTAACAGCAACATCCGAGAAGTAATTGAACAACAGATAGAAATTACCATTGTGAAATTACTGTGTCAAATTGGATCAATTTTTTCTATTTTGACCGGCCTCTCGCTTTTCGGGCTTGTTGAATGTTTAGTTTAAAATTGCAAAGTTATCAAAAATGCACCAAATCGTAAACAATTCTAATTTAGCTTTCCCATTATTTCCTAATTCCATATATATCTGAACCAAATGCAAATAGCACAAATAATATTTCTATTTAAATTGGAAATGCTCCAGTTTATTCACATTAGTTTAGCATGTCTTTGCACTCGTAAAACCCATATGGCAAATTCAGACTCCTTAAAATAGTCAAAATGCAGATGGCTGGTAATGCTTGTACCAAATGCTTTCTTAACAGTAGGTGCATTCAATCGTGAGAAAACGAATTCACTTCTTCTTATGTCATTTTGGAGAAAAAGTATTACCCGTGTCAAGTTGCAGCTAAGGCTGGCTATCGGAAGTCGTGAAGACCCGTGCACGCGACTTTCGGTTTTTGACGGGTCCTTGTGTCCGATTGGCCACAATTGGACGACAGCTCCACTTATTGCTAGAGAACCGAAGAAAGGACCGCAAACTGTTGGCCATCACCACTCTATGATCACAAGGTTATAGTTTAAAGCTGCCATTTTAATGATCCAACAATTTGACTCTTGTTACTAGATCAAATCAAATTAACCTCAGCATAGCCGTGCGACTGTTAAAAGAAAGGAAAAAGTTAACATGCAAACAAAAGCATTTGTACAAATATTTCATTTGTATTATACAGGGTGTTCTAAAAGAGAAGTCCCCTCCAAATATTTCCTAAACAATTGCATTTCGGCCAACTTTGATGAAGCCATCGTATAGGAAGTTGGGTGGGAGCAATCCAATGATGTCATCAAATTTGACCTTGAATATCATTTTCAAAGTCATTCACTTTCTAACTTTTAAACCAATCAAGTTAGAGAAAAATTTTCAATTAAAAAGTTGTAGAGCACCATCTAATTAGTCTAAATAATTCAACAATTGGCTCTTCAACAAAACCCCTAAGTGATGGAAATCATTGAAAATAGAACTGAAAACTAACGCAAGAAAGCTTTTCAAAAAATTGCACGATTTATGTTATTAACTTAAGTCATTAAACTGTTTTAGTATCTGTTTAAACATCTTTTAAATGCCGTTTTTCTTTATTCTTGTTTTTGATGCGTCTCTGCTGGAAATGGCCTCGGATTCCAGCAAAGCACATCTCAAGAACTTAAACGGAAAAATACTTTAGTTGCACACATGAAAACCACCAGTTGTAATATCGTAGAAATTGTAGAAATAAACTTTATGATAGAGATTAAAACAACAAACTGTTGATATTCAATATTTGCAGCAATAGTTTCTGACATTGCAAATACATTTTTGCATCACTTGCTACACAGTCAAGTGTCATTTGCTTAGAACGGAATGCTTTAGCAACGTCCTGCGTCACAGAGTGTCTACGACTGCTACACTGGCGCGGGTAAACACCAGGTTAGCATTGCATTTAAGCTTAACCATTCACACTGAAGTGGGAAACAATGAATAATTTAGTTAAGATAAGTCAGGTGGCATTGCAAATTAAAACAAACAAAATGGCGCGCCTTGTTACACTTATGTTAAAAAAAAGTCAATTTTATTAAAGTAGGTAATTAAAATAACATTGCAAAAAAAAGAATTGTAGTAAAACATGTGGTCAAGTAAATAGTGAACAAAAAACTACCAGTTGATTGTTGATTGGCTGACGTGTGCGACATGACTCCATGTTTTGAAGCGGGTAGACCCCAAAGCTGGTAAAATTTGAACCAAGCGGGTAGCAAAATTTAGATCAATGCTTTCCTTCTTTAGAAAATGAGCACAAAATGTTCCACGTGTTTGACCTGACACATTGTCAGTGTAAAATAGAGAGATTAATTTCCAATTAGTTGCCGTAGTTTCCACGATCTACTAATTCCACAACAAAAAATGACATTAATGTTGCTTTCACAGTCCTTCACGCCTTTGATCAGGTGAGTGGGCTAAATTTGATTCCTCCTTTTAATACAACTTTGCCTTTTTATAACAACTTTTTCATCCTAATCCTACAAATTCTGTTATAGTTCCCGATGTTGCCAATGCACTTTTCCATACACATTCAGCGAAATTTCGACGACGCAAACTCGGAATTATCTCGAGCAAAATCCAACAACAAAAGTAATGTTTGTGTCTAGTGGAACCAGAAAATAGGTGAATTGTGGTTAGAAAACTGAAATGCAAGTTTGAAAATATGTAAGTATTTTTTTAATTTCCAATTTTAGTTTGGTTTAGATTTGTTAGATTGTTAAATCTAATTTTGCGATCTAGGCACCAAATGCAAAATTTTAACTTTCAAAAGAATGGTTTGTCACAAGTCAATTTTATTTTCTTGACAAAACCAATAATAAAAAAAGGTGAGACTAACTGCCTGTTGTATTATATCGTATGTCAGTCAGCATTTAGCAAAATATAAAATAAAGTGTGCACACGCTTTACCGATCAATATTAATGAAGTTTCTCCGTGTAAATTGGTTGAGAGCAAGCTATTAGCAACACCAATTCATTTGTGCACGCAAAAGAGAAATCAATTCTGGAATGGTCAATTAAGGTGAGCTTAATTGGGTTCAGCGAGTCATTTTACTATACTAAAGAGTGCTTGCAGTAATTACACTGTATTCACATACATTTATGAGAACGACAAACTTCTGTCGATGCAGCATATCACAAGCTCAAGTACAAGTGGTGTCCAGTTGAGGTTTTGGTCTTGTGAACTTAACCCCCTGCAGTAATATTTCCCTCGAAATATCTACCCCAAATCGACATTGTCACACACTGCGCGCAAGTCGCATTTGAAACTTAAATTTGGCGCGTTCTATTCTCACTGCGCGCTCTAATGGCAGATTTTACATCTGTTGACAAAACGAGATCGTCACAAGTTTCATGAAACTTCCACCACTTCAATGTACCAAACACTTCCACATTGATGCAACCCACATATGGGTTGTATTAGTTTATAGCTTAAAACTTGTATGTGGAATCAACATTTCCAACCTTGGTTGTCATTCGTCATTTGCATATGTGCTACAATCCTATTTTATTGTTGTACAAATGTTAATAAAATCAAAATTAATGTTTATATTGATATTAAATAGCTATTTGAAGAAATTCACAATGAATGGCTACAAATTTAATCAACCAGTTGGCCGACTGCAACAACTTAGACGACGAAAACTGCAAAAACATATTGCCGCTATTGTGGCAAAGCAACCACAAATACCAACATTCATTGAATCTCTGACAACCATTTCAAAAAAGAAAAAACTTGTCTCCGTTATGCTTTTCACATTACTCATTATCAATTTGGCGGTGTGTGTTTATCAAACTACAACTCGAGTATTGTTTTTCGTGAATGAACCAACAACAGTTGATGCGTACTTAACTGAAACAACGAACGGTTCGTATCCTTATGTTTATATTTATCCTGCAACAACACAAGAATACGTCAATGTCCATGGCCCAAAGGGATGTGAAAGTTTATGGGGTTTGGGAGATGCCAAGTTCCACAACTTTAGTGATGCCGTCGAACTTCTCAGTTTTCATAGTTACGTAACTGAAGCTTACTTCAAAATGGTAAAAATCCATTTCTCTTTTTGCTGAATATTAATATATGTAAGCATACTTTTGCAGGGAAAATCCCAAATTAATCTTACGGTTGAAAATTACGATTCCGTTATGCAACCTACTGCTCAAGTTTCAAGTTGTAAGTCAACACCAACAAAACTTATATTTGCATTTGTCAATTTTAATTTCATTTTGTTTAGCTTTTCGATTTCCATATGGAAATGTTAATTACAAGATAATAATCAAACTGAACTTTCCATCCTGTTGCGACTACTTTTATGTAAGTTTTTAATTTAGACTAAATCAAAAAATATTAGCCGAGCAACTATTGTGAGAGTGAATAGACGCTATTGGAACTAGGGTCGTCCAAATAGCACCAGACGCATGTCACGTTTATAGAAAACAAGCATACCCATTAGGGATTCTGACCGGGGACAATTTCTGAGAAATTGTCGTTTTTTCAAGCCCTGGAAATTTTTACATTACAGAATGTAATGTGCACTTTGAATTTGGCATCAAGATACCAAGCACACACTATAGTTAAAACTATTATATTTGTACTTCGCTTTTTCAGGCATTAATAGACCCATCACCAATCAAATATAATGTTTATTTTAATGATGGACTGTTTTTGGCAAGTAATAAATATACAGCTACATCTCATTTCCAAAATGTAAGAAAACAACACTGGCGTTGAATCGGTGTGCAGCGGGTGCTGTTGACACTGGCCCGCGAGTCTAAAGGGACCACGATGGATTAAAAAAGAGTTTGCTTGACTGACTTTAAATTTAGCAATAACTTATTGCTAAATTAGCATGATTGGTGCATCTTGTTCGACTTTTTGGGGTTGTTACCAAGAAAATATACAACTTAAACTATAACTGAAAAAAATGCACCCATTCACTGTAAGACGATGCTAATCGAAAATAGCAAATGTGTATCTTGTCAAGTACTAAAACTCCTACTAATGGCTCTCCTAAACAGCCCACAACCCAACTTGCACACCGGGTTATTGACCTACTGCCACGCCACTACAAAGCAATACGTGCGTTCAAATTGGTTAAGCAAATCCTTATAGTTCACTTAAATAAATGCAAATATATGAAATATTTGAAATAAGTTAAATAACTCATACTGCTAAATGAAATATTACCCTTGAGGCAACAGTGATCTTATCTGATAAAACTATGAGTGACGACCTAATTGTTTGACAATTACACACGCACAAGGTGTATTTTATAAAAGAATTTACTGATAGACAATCGTGAGGAGTTCTAACTTGTGCGGCAATCCGGGTTTCATAAATGCTAACTGTGAAATCGCCGTTGAAATGCCGATAAGGACTTATATCCGCAGCCGGTTAGGTCTAGGAATCACAATCAAAGTCGTGACCACAGCAATGTCTCAAATTTACTCCAGATATCACCAATCTCAGCCATGTAATTGTACAGGGACAAGAAAGCGGTGATGTTGCTAGGAGTAGTATGAATTCAACAGTTTGGCCCACCCCCAAAATCTGCACCAAAACCTACGCAGAGTTCTCAGTTTGGTGCATCTGGAGATGCATGCAGCTCAACTGGTTACAAGCAAACCATTGCGCTGCACAAATCAAGGCAATGAGTTCCTTCCAGGGATTCCACCCCCTCGAGAAGTGGAAGGAGTGGGAGAAGGAGAGATGCAGCTGGCGTGTGCCAGCTAGACATCACTTTAGATATTGTATTTACTTTATTAAATAAAATACCTAAATAATATTTTACTTTTGGGTGAACACTCAGATAAAATCTGAGATCACCGCACTTGGTCACAATGCCATTAGGATTGATCGTCAGTCTCGACATAGCTAGTTGTAAATTTTCAGTATTAATATACCGAGTGCGCCGAATAATTGTCAAATAATTAAGTCCACGGGAATCTTTTTGTTTGATAACGTCACTCGTGCCCTACGAGCACTCGTGATCTTATCTGACAAAAAGATGAGTGCTGTCCTAATTTTGACAATTAGTCAAGCGCGAGGTGTATTTGATAGGAGAATTTACCTATGGTAAACACTGTAAATAGTGTAAATGATGAACTCGAATTTCTTCATCACAAGAATGCAGCTGCCATTATGAATTGTTTGTAAAATCCACAATAGATGGGGCAATGCATAGTTAATTATCAAAATGTTGAATTTGGCCACCAATCCGATGACGAATGGGGTTTGTTATGCACTTTGGGATTGGTCGGATCAACCATGACATTTTTATAACGCCCTCCCCATTGGTCGTCAAAGCTACATAAAACATTATCAAAGCTAGTGGTAAATTATCAATTTAACATGTTTATACAATTTGGACGCACCTAATGCATCAGCCAAGATAGTTCTATTGTATATAAACCGACCTTTAAAACACATAACCCTTAATCTAATTGGGTTTCAGTATCACTTCATCAACACCAAGCGAAATCCTTGCGATAACAATTTGCATGATTGTATTCGGCCTTGTCTGCTCAAAGAAATTAATTGCAGGTACGTATGCCATCACATTTTTATAAGATGATACTGTCGTCCTCGGGCTGGTATCACATGCTGTGTGTGTTCCTATATTAGAAGTTTTTAATCCTTCGGAAAACAAAAATAAGATTTTGAACTTTTTAGCAAAGGTGGGAGAGGGAAGTGAAAATTAGAAGGTGATTAAATCGAGTCAATTTATTTTTAGATACCCATTTTATGAAGCGAGACAACTTCCAGAATGCAATGACACGTATATAAGACAACAATACAAGATATGGGCCAGATTTATCCGTGACATCGATGCAATAGAATACTGCAAATGTCGAGATTTATGTGATGTGACGCAACAAAGCATAACATACGATCATATTAATAGTTCTCACCCTTCCTTCGAAGTTATCGTTGTTAATAAACACGTTAGGACACTGCATCAACGTTATTGCTACGATATAATCTCTTTACTGTGCGACATTGGTGGAAACATCGGACTCTACTTTGGAATGTCTTGTTTGACTCTCGTCGAATTATTCGTCCACTGTTGCAAAATGCCGTTCGTCAAGTTGACCAAAAGACCAAAACAAATTTCGACGTTGAAAATCAAAATCCAGAAAATTCTTAGTAGAGAACAAACAACACGCACTAAATCCTGTCTCAACAATAAACTGAAAAATACCCTTTTGATTATACTGATTGTAATCTCAGTTTATAATATCTACAATTCGATTAATTCTTATTTGGATTATCCGTTTGTCAAAACCGTTGTTCTGGTTAGAGACGACACCATTAGTTTCCCACTCATTGTTGATTGCCGAGACAATTATAACATAACAGTCGCAAAGACAGAATTGGGTCCAAAGCTGCACGCTGGTGATTACCAACTCGTCGATCTCTTGTCGATATCTCAGTTTGCTAATGATTCACTTAAATTATGGAATGAGTCATCAAATTTCAACGGCAGATACAGACATCAACACGACTGGGAATACGTAAGCATTCAATCACTGTATCTAATCAAACGCACTTTATCTTTAAGTTTTATGAGTAAACAAACCCGGCTGGGCAGAAGCTACCAGTATCTTTTAATTAGAAACATTCATTTGTGTATTATAGTATGACGAAGAACATACAGCTCTGCAATTTGCCAATTTGTCCGAGTTGTCAACAGTATTTGGAATCTGCACAGTGTTTAAAAAAGGTAAAAACACATTAAAATAAATATCTTTTTCTATTGTTCATTCATTGCGTACAGCTGACGTGGCTTACACTCCAAACCAAAATACTATAACTTTTACGACGACTTATGAGACTGGCTTCAACATGCATCAACCAGTGAGATAATTTGTGTTTTACTTTTCATTTGGATGTAAATTCGATTTTTGCCATTACAGAACTTTATTGTGCCCCAGGATCAATTTTTTCATCTTAAACACATCTTTTACATACATCGTGCCAGTAAAGTTCAAATCGATCTCTCACGTCAAACGGTAATTTTTGTATATAAAAAAAGCACCGTAACTAAGTCAACTTGTGGTTTACAGTTAATTCGATTAAATACCCCAAAATCGCCTTGTCAGTCAAGTGATCTGGTAGCAGAATGTGAACAAAATTGTTACGCAACAAAACTAGAACAACAATCTCTAAAGTGCAGGTACGATTGTTAGTCTGTGGATAATGCTTGCAAATTTACTTCAACAATCTGCAGCAATAAAAATAAATATTATTACACATTTCAAACAATCCAAAAGAGAAATACAACTTTCTCAAGAACTTGATTAGTAACTTGCACATTAAAAATTACACTAATGGATGCTTTCATTGATATTTCTTTTAGATTGCCATTTATGAAAAAGAGTAAGCTACCTCTTTGTTCGACTCAAGAAACGGCTCAACAAACCGTCAAAATGTATGTTGAAAGTGAATTGGAGACAGAACCTCAGAAAGACTGTTTGTGTTTGATACGCTGTGAAAAAACAATATTCCTACCTTCAATAATATACCAAGAAATTCCTCGACAAAACGAAATCAAATACAGCATCGACAACAACATCCGAGAAGTAATTGAACAACAGAATGCAATTACCATTGTGAAACTGCTGTGTCAAATTGGAGCGATTTTTTCTATTTTGACCGGTCTCTCAATATTTTCGCTCGTTGAATATTTCGTTTAATTGCAAAGTAATCAAATTATACACTGAATTGCAAACAATTCCATTTTAGCTTTTCACTATTTCCTATTCCAAAATAAACCAGAGCATTTCCAATTTTAATAAAAATATCCAGTTTACTCACATTAGTTTTGCATGTCTTTGCACTCGTAAAACCCACATGGTAGAGTTAGACTGCTTAAATAGACAAAATGCAGATGGCAGTTAATGCTTGTACCAAATGCTTTCTTAACAGTAGGTGCATTCAATCTTGAGAAGACAAATTCACTTCTGCTTAAACTCACTTCTCCTTATTTCATTTGGAGAAAGAGTATTACCCGTGTCAAGTTGCAGCTAAGACTGACCATCGAAAGTCGTGAAGGCCCGTGCACGCAACTTCCGATCTTTGACGAGTCCCTGTATCCGATTGGCCATAATCGAACCGCAGCTCCACTTATTGCTAGAGAGCCGCAGGAAGGACCGCAAACTGTTGGCCATCACCGCTCCATGATCACAAGTTTATAGTTTAAGGCGCATACCTATGTAAATAAGTGCATTTACATAGGTATGCGCCCGATGTTGCTTTTGTCAGTCAAACACGCTTCTTAAAGAGACAAGTGGCGCTCAGCCGCACAGGATTGTGCAATAACAAATCTCTGATGCTCGTAGATGTTCAGGGCCAAAGAGAACAGTAATTTTAACTTTAGTCTTGAGTATAGTTCATCTCGCATGTACTAAATTATAAAAGTGTCGTTGTTTCATCGCACGTATTAGTTTTAAATTAGCTCGATCACTAAACTGTTTTAGATTCTACTTAAGCGCCTTTTAAATGCACTTTATTTCTCTCTTCGTTCCTGAAGCGACTCTCCTGGAAATGGCCTTGGATTCCAGGACATCTCAAGAACTTTAACAGGAGAATGTCTCATTGTACACATGATATAGACCATTTGTGTTATCGTGTAAATTGTAAAACTTAGTTATATAAATTACACAGTAATCAATACAATTGACAAAATACAAGTTGTCCTAAGTCTCCTTACTTCCTTTATCAAACCGACTACTCAAAACTAATAACAATCAAGCATTTAACTATCGGGAAAGTAAAGAATTTCAATAATGAAGCATTTGCCCACCAGAAAATAGAAGAAAAAATATAAAACCAAAGTGATGGCAATGTCATTCCCACTGCTGTTAATAGCCACATAGATTCGTCGAGGATCCATCTGGACAATTGACAAATTGACCTCGCTGCCCACTGAGTAACACTAACCACGTGGTCAAGAAAAATAAAATAACCTTGTTGACTACATTTTGTCAACATAATAAATTAATATGTTGACGTGTTAATTATGGTGTTACGTAATAAGCGCCACATGAATAAGAGCCACACGTAATTTGCGTTTATTCATCTTGCCGACATATGGAAAGATGAATAAGCGCCAAACATTAAAAACTCCTTAAAGATGTATGAATAAGCGCCACATTTTATTGTGTGGCGCTTATTCATCTTACCGACATCGAATAAGATAATTAAGCGCCAAAAACGTGAAATTTTATTGTTTGGCGCTTATTCATGTTACCAAAGATGAATAAGCGCCACATAATATTTTTATGACTTACGTTGACGTGAACGTTACGTTTACATATGTGTTTACGTATACGTCGTAACGACGTTGATCTATTA
>JAQFXT010001758.1:0-15395 GCA_034683725.1 Strigamia crassipes
TGCGGGCTGCATCGTCACAACAACGTCATGGTCCAACGTTTGTTTAATCATCGGTTTAACGTCTTTAGCGGGAATAATGTCGTGTTTTAGTTCTGTAACTCTGTGGAATATTGGGAAAGGAATTGGACACATACGGGGCTACTCGATCGAGTGCAACAGTCAGAATTCACCCAATACATGTCGGTACTTGGGAATCCTGCCGCTAAATGCGACGAGAGTAAGGAGAATATCACGCCGCACATTCTTCTTCATGCGTCCGCATGGTATTACTGTGAAGCGTGATCGGGAATTACTATCACCACACAATATCAGTCACTTTGTGCGTCCGCACGGTATTCAGATATATGTGGCGGCTTCACCATCCGCACCACGCCATAGGGCACACGCCCGGTAACGTTCAGTGCGTATGACGGCATCAATCGATAGGACCGGCAACGTACGAAACGGCTTCTGACCACAGCAATGGCCAGGCGTCTCCATCATCGGAAGAAAACTACACCTATTTGTTAGATAGGTGCAACATATATCTACATATAGTTCAGTTCAGTATTCAGTATCAAGAGTCAGGGGGGGATTTCCGGTTGGAACCCACCTTATATACTGGAGCCAGTATAGGGATTATCTCAGTGTTCCAATCGGGACATTGGCTCTGGGAATCCCTCCAATCAGCTGATAGGGGATATGGATACCCAGGCCACAGGAAATGGATACCGGGGACAGTTTCGCTGTCCGGGGGTCCACCGGATTAGGATACGCAGGTGCACATCCTAATCTCTTGCAGGTGCGCTAATCTTAGTCAAGATATGGCGAAGACCTCCATCTGGTGATATAACTCTGTACTACCGAGTGCAGATTATTCACGCTCTTCATACAAATAGGAAGCGTATGGTTACATAACGCTTCTATTTATTATTTCTATCTTATTATTTTTGCCAGAACTGGTGACATGCAGAGAAACGGACGCTTTTCCGCTGCTTTCGTAATAATTGCCATTAAAAGTCGCGAGCGTGCCCTCTGGTGACAGTTTTACACACTATAACGGTTTTAAACCGTCACACATCCTCCGGAAATAAGCGTAAGTAGTTATACTTGCGCCTTATTTGGATCAACAATTTCCATCAACGATGCAACCGCTTTCTTGGTTTTTCGTGAGGGAGCGGCCTTGCTTGACACCTTCTTAGCCTTCGGTTTAGCGCCCGTATCGCCCAACGCTAAGGGTGGTGGTCGTGGAACCGAGGATACGGCACTCGGGCGACCTTCGTATACGACGCGGGTTGTCGGCAGAAGCAGATACCATGCGGCATCGATGTCCCGATCGGGACCATGCAGCACGCCACTCATCAGCGCCAACAACACCGCTTCCAACTTGGCGAATGACTCAACGTGATTGCTATTCAAAATCATTCGCATGATGGCCATTGCCGGTCAGAGCAAAGGTCCAACGGGTGGGGCATTGACTTGCCGCATATTCGCCGATATGGCTCTGGTGATACTGGTCATTGCCGGTAGAAAGTGGTCGACCTCGTCGTTCATGGCCTGTTCGTACGTACTCCCAAGCGTGGGAGCAAATGGCAGCACCACGAAGACGGTTTCAGCTGGTGGCGAGGTGATTGTCTCAATCGAGACATCAACGCCCGGCACTTCTCGCATCTCAAATGATCGTCCCCCAGGTGCGAGAGTCATAGCCACAAAACAAGGATCCTCGTAAGTTGTTTTGCCGGCGTTGTTGTGTAGGGCGTGGCACTTGTGGCACTCGGCCCAGATTTTCTTTTCGGCCGTGATTATGCCCTTGACCACATATGGCTCTTCCGCTGGATGCCAAACGGCATTTCGCGGGCGCCAACGTTCACCCTGGCAGTTGTGGCAAAACGTGACATGATTGCCACCAACTGCGCTTCTTACCCAGTCGCACCTGGCACACATGGGACACAGAGTCTCTTCGGGTCGGAGATCCAAGTTGCCGTGCGGAATTCCGGCCTGAATGTCAGCCTGACAGGCTAGCCTTTGTTCGCGCAATTGCGTGGCCTTTGCTATTGCCTTGGCTTGCTCCGATTGGGGCTGGCTGGCTCTAGCTGCTGGTTTCGAAGCCACTGGACGACTTACACTGCGAGCTCGACCGCCAAAATTGTCTATGCGAGGACGGTTTTGCTGAGCAGCATAACTCCCGGCGAGTAGGGGGACGTTGCGTTCTCGACTTTGGTCCTGTCGGCTGGTTGAAGGAACAGTGACGTCGTCCCAGCGGACGGCCTTTAGGTCCTCTGTTGCTTTCCGGGCGGCAGCGGCAGCTTCAGCTGCGGTGTTTTTGCGTTTCTTCTCTCGGCGTACTTCATCTGCGACTAGCGTGGGTAACGAACGCATCATCATCATCTGGATGGCCCAGGACGAATTGGCGTCCGGTGAGGGCCCAGGGGGCTCAGCGACAAAACCGGGGGGCGCAGTTCCGGCGGGATGCAAGCCGGGTTACGCCGCAACCAATCCAGTTGGGCGGAGGCCAGAGGATCTACGGCGGGTACTGGCACTGTCGCTACTATCCGCGGGGCGGTTGCTCCCTCCTCCGATGATTCCGATCCGGACGAAGACGTGCGCGCATGCTTGCGCTTGTTTGACTTCTTATTAACTTTACCCATTAATCGCTAAAATCAAATGAATAAAATAAACAATTAGTAATTATTCGCAGGATGATTGTGCCATCTCGTAAACATGAAATTTAATTTGTTCAATCATCCCCCGGTGCTCGTTTTAAATATAATAACACGGTCACCGCGAGTTCGCTTTTACAATAAAACAATGGCGTCGCCATTTTGAATTTTCTTGGACCACGCCGTGTCTTCCGATCGGAAAAATACGGAGAAATCCATTTTTTAAAGTGTTCTTAATTTACTAATTGATTTTTTCACGAATAGATTCGCTAGAGAATATTCTACTATCGATTCCGATTGAAATCTTTGCTGAATATTTTCTCCGAATTGTTTTGTTTCTTTACTTTCGATATTCAATCAAACATCGTCAGTTGCTAGTTATTTCGTTTTCTTACGCAATTAATAAATTAACTCTCAGTAGAAAATTATCCTTTTTATTATTTCGATCAGAATTTATTTTATAATAATTACGACGCCCTAGCCCAAATTGATACTTTCGATTTCTTCGATTGAAACATCGTTAGTACCGCGTTATTTTTAATTTTACTAATAATTCGTACAGAATAATATCGGAAAATAAACTACTTACGATCAATAGCGGACTGGTAAACTTTTTCGTGAATCGTTTGATCGAATTTGGAAGTTTGAAGTGGTTTGCATTTCGCGATGGATTGAGCACGGCGTTCGCACGTGTCTTGAGGTCAGAGTTGAATGGCGCAGTTATTCAACTGTTGCTTAATAAACAAGTGGTGTCCCCGTAGAAAAGGGGTTCCAAATTATGAAACGCGCCTTGTCATTGGTTACGTAATTAATCTCGACCTCACATGTCCCGTTTGGGTACGGGATCAGCATTAATCGCCACTTAATAACCTCGTAATAGATTTTGAAAGTTCTATTATGTCGTAATAAAATCTTTTATGTATTTTCTATTTGGTATTCGCTCTCGCCAAATTCTCGGAAAAACTTCTAATACCTTTTTAGTTTTCTTTACACGTAACTTTTTTGTTCTGGCCTGACGAGCTCGTTGCCTTTGGGAACGACTCGGGCCAGTTTGTTGTTTGGCCTTGGTGGGTTCAATTATGTCAAGGGCGTTTCCCTCTTCGCTCATCCAAGCGGGGGTGGATTGCTCTCTCTCCGTACCTTGCACCTGGCCTTCGCTCCATATTTCTATCGGATACGACGGAATATACGGAGTTAGATCTACGACATTTATCGATTTCTCAATAAATTCGTCCGACACTCTTTTTAATTCAAATGCGTACCCGCCTTGAATTTTAGTAATTTCCCATGGTCCGTCACGTTTGGCCGCGAAGCCCGACGTGATACCTTTATCTTTGTTGGAGAGAATGTGTGTTCTTCTCCAAACTAGATCTCCTATTTCAAACTTGCAGTCGTAGGTGGGGTCACCTTTCAACCGACTTTGCCGCTCGTAATTCTTTTGGATTCGACGGTACATTTCTTCGTGAGCCCTTCTCAGAATATCCAGAAGATTATAGACATATTCTTCCGGTTTTTCTTTATCGAATTTATTTGCATGCTTTAAAATGCGTGGATCGAATGGTGGAGTCACGATTCGACCCGTGGTTAACAACATGGGTGAAAATCCGGTGGCTTCCGACTTTGCTGTCCGAATTGCGAATGCAAATTTGTTCAAGAATCGGGGCCAGTGAGAATGTACATCTGAGTAGATGGCCATCATCATTTTTAAGTTCCTATTCATGCGCTCAGTCGGATTTGCCTGAAGATGATAGGGACTTGTATGTTTAACGTCGATGTTGTTCCTTTTACAGAAACCTTCATACACCGCGCTAATAAATTGAGGACTATTATCGCTCACAATCTTTTTAGGGTAACCCCAATGGGTGACTACCTCGCAAAGCTTTGCTACTATATTCTCGCTCGATGCTTTCGTTAGAGCCTCGAACTTCGGCCATTTAGTACATAGATCTATGATTACTAAAATCCATTTTAACTGGGAGCCAAATGGCTTGGGGCCCATTAAATCTATACAAATCGTTTCCCACGGGTTTGTTATCCCGTATGTAATATGTGGTGTGACCAATTTCTTTGATTGATTCGATTTATACTGTTGGCAGTGTGGGCAGCTACGAACGTACTTCCTCATATCTTTGCTCATTTTCATCTAGTAATAATTCTATCTTACTCTATCGAGTGTTTTGCTCATACCCATGTGTCCACTTAGTGAATGTCCATGACAAGCAAAGAGAACTCTCCTTACCAGTCGTGGAGGCACGGCAGCTTTAAACTCGTTTCCGGAGTTGTTCAGCTCCTCTTCGAAAGTAGGATTGAAGCACACCAATAGTGAGCTGCCAACGTCCTTATTGGTATCCAACATGTATCTTTTAATATCATGTAGGAATTCCTTGCCCGGGTAAACACCACGGTCTGATCCATATTTATTCTTATTTAAATAACTACGAATTTTGGCGCAAACAGAATCCTGTTTTTGCTCTTTAATTAATTCCTCCCTAGTAGGTGGAACTTCTTTTAGTACATCGGTGAGTGCGCTGTTTAGCGTGTATCCACCTTGTACCTCTACCTCCCCCTCTTCTAAGGGATCTTCAGATCTCTTATAAGATGTCAGGAAGGTCACCGTCGTGTTCACCATGTTGACCGTCGTGTTCACCATGTTGACCGTCGTGTTCACCATGTTGACCGTCGTGTTCACCATGTTGACCGACGGCTCGGTGTCTGGCATTCCCAAGTGGGAAAGAATTGTTTTACTTCCTTTTCCTCGACAAAGTTGCCTTCTGAAATATCTTCTTCTCCTAATGGAGCGCAAGATAACGCATCGGCCATTTTGTTTAACGCGCCTTTGCGGTATATGATTTTGAACGCTCCGCATTGTATGCGGATTGCCCATCTTCCAAATCGACCAGATGGTTCCGGAGTACCTTTGTATTTATTAAACCTAAAATGATATAAGTTGTATATGAATATGTATGTAGAAAATCATAAGAGTTGAGTAATTCTTTCTAGAATATTAAAAAACTCGGAGAATAATAAATAAACACAGATGTATTTATTTATTAAACTCCTAATAAAGCGCGCAGATAATTATGCGCGAACAATTAATAGATTACAACATATGACGTCATCTAAAGAGGGACTTATGACGTCACATGATCCATGTTAATCCCCCCGTACTCCCGGTTTGAGAGTACTCCTAATTACCCCCTCGTTGTTGGAGGAATTCCCCCTCGGGAATTGATGTGATTGGAAGATTGCATAATCTCCAACACATATGCTAACTAATATATAAGGGCTGTTTCCTCCAAAATTAGACGCTTGCTTGCTTACCTTGGACTGATAACTTACACTTATTATGTCCCCCCAAAATATGAACGCTTTTGCGGCGGTATGTGTTACGCACTGCTGTTGTTTGTGAGGCATGAGAACCGTGATTACAACCACTGTGCTAGGTGATTGCAATACTCCACGGTCATTAGACTGAGCCTTTTAGATTGTAAGCCAGAAACCCTTCGACAAGTTGAGTTATCAATGAGAAGGTTAAAGCGGTAAAGAATGCCAAAGTGGGCTGAAATCGAGATAGGTTCTCTTTTTCTAAGGCGCTTCAACGCGCTAGGCACCCTCGCCAACTAATTATTTGTTAACAGAATTCAATGGTAAGTGTTCAGTAAATCTGGATAGATTTACGCACGGATCAAAGTTGTAATTAATTCGTAGCCAGAATTAGAAGTTAAGCAACTGAAGAATACTCTAGCTTCAAATGAATCTAGATCAGTTCAATTTATATATCGAACTCGGAATCTGAATAAGATTCAGCCCAATGTCCGAACTCGGACATTATGTAAACCCAAATGGATTTACTTTAGATTTTTGCGGCGAAGCAATCTAATCTAGATTGTATTTGCCCAAATCACCTGAAATTCCCTTACCACGATGGTAAAGGTATTGTGATGATGCTGGAAAAGTCAACCGAATACCTCCGGATCGCGAAGATTCAAGATGTCAGCCCGACATGGACACAAAGGAACCACGTAGACTCCCAAAAATGGCCAAGAATAACCAGCCCGGTTAAAGACGAATCCGATACGAAATCAGATATGAACGATGACAAAACAAAGACGTATTCATCACGCGATAAGTTTATTGCATTGTTTTGTTGTATTTATTAATTCTAGTTTAATCGTAAAGAGCTTCGAGCTCTAAGTATTGTCAGTATTATTCTTAGTGGAAGTTTTTAGCCATTTGTCGGCATAGTTATTGTTTAACGTTATATAATTAATTGCCGGGGATAATTCATGCCTGAATTAATCCCCATAAGTCTGAATAAATGTTAGTATGTTTTGATAAACCGTGTGTCCTTTTATTTATCTCACTCTATCTCATGCAAGCCCGATATCTCAGCTTTTGGTCAAATAGGAAATTTGTCTAGTTGAGGTTTTGGTCTTGTGAACAAAACCCCCTGAAAAGTGATATTCCATCCGAAATATCTACCCCAGGTCGACATCGTCACAAACTCAATGGCCGTCGTGTCTAGGGTAATTTTGAAATAAAAGGAGAAACAATTGGTTCTATTGAAAAACAGAATGAGTGTATTTTATTCACTCGGAAAGGTAAAATACACTTCGTACTTACAGTACATGAAATACAAAGAAAATGGCGCGAAGCACGAAAACGAGTAACAAGGAAATGGCGGAAATTCCGGCAGTAACGTCTCGTTGACGTCAAGAGATTCGTAGGTTCCACGGTGGTGCGAAGGTTCCGGCACGTTGGACGCTCCGTAGGTCTTCGCGAGTGATGAATCTAGTGATGCAATACTGATTAAGGCAGAGTAAACTCGATGCCTTAAACAGTAAGCCAAAAGTAGATAAGACCTTGGGTATTCTATGAATACACAAGCTGATTTACGTCGATGTACAGTGGAAAGCTGAAATTACAATGAACTGTAATTGCAGCTAAGACTCTCAATGTTCTCACAACAAATATCACCAATCTCACGTTTGTGTTTGCAGAGCAAGAAAGCGGTAAAGCTGTATGTTGGGAGGTTGAGTCAAGAGTGAGCTCAAATAATTTGAGCTCTCTTCAATTCGACTCGGGACACATGCGCACAATGCGCAATTGTGTTCCCGGGGCTCGGTGCAAGCCTAACAACTGCAGAGAGTTCGTTAGGTCTGCACACGGCAAGGGCTCAAGATGCTCGCAGGCTGTAACGTCTGCGAACATCTGGAAGAAGGGAGGGGCTGGCGTGTGCCACCCCTTCAAGTCTTTAGGCACTTTGCTCACAAGTGAGCAATGTAATATTTATTAGAATAAATATTATAGAAATAAACGGAGAGAAATAAATATTATAGAAATGCAGTGAATCCTCAAAACGAGTTTTGAGGTCACCACATAGTGTATTAATTTATTCCCCGTCCTTAATAGATACCACAAGTAAGAAACATATAAACAAAGTCAGATCACGACAGACTTTTAGCATGTTGCTGTACTTTTTCGTAGCTGTTGCTGTTGTGTCCTCATTTATTAGAGCAGAGGTAAACTGAATGTGTTTTTAAACTTGAAAACTCTAAAACCTAAAATGTTTAAAATAAATTTTATTTTAGCATTGCTTTGATGCAAAGAAGTTGATTGCCGAGGTTGTATTTCTTTACTTGCACACCCAAACGGGATATTAAATTAGTGTTAAAAACATTATTTTAAGGTTGAACCGGTTATAGAGAAATGCCGTACTCCTGGTGAAGCTTCAAAAATTGTAAGCATATTTATTATTGCATTATTTCTTTTCAGTTACATTTTTATGGTTTATGGGAATGTTGTTTTCTTAGCAATGTGCACAAAATTTATATTGTAAATCTAAAATGGATGCCTGGCATGTGATCAAAATCTATGATTATATGACATCATGGCAAAATGTTTTCAAGAAACTTATTACAATTTGGTAAAATTTTACAGAATTCTTTCAAAATTGTATCAAAATTTCTAAAAATTGTATCAAAATTTCTAAAAATTGTATCAAAATTTCTAAAAATTGTACCAAAATTTCTAAAAATTGTATTAAAATTTCTAAAAATTGTATCAAAATTTCTAAAAATTTCTAAAAATTTTTAAAAATTATATCAAAATTTTTTAAAATTGTATCAGATTTGATCAAAATTGTATCAGATTCGATCAAAATTGTATCAGATTCGATCAAAATTGTATCAAATTTGATCAAAATTGTATCAAATTTGATCAAAATTATATCAGATTTGATCAAAATTGCATGAGATTTGATCAAAATTGCATGAGATTTGATCAAAATTTCTTAAAATTGTATCAGATTTGATCAAAATTTCTTAAAATTGTATCAGACTTGTAATGGTTCCTCCTGGCTCCTTTTTATTAGCATTTAATTATTCATACGTAACTGTTTCAGACGTGTGTGTCGGATTATCAAACTACAATGATTTGTGCAAATCAAAAATTAGGCATAGTATGGCACATTCAAGATTTCAGTAATATGTGTTTATCTTATGCTTTCATTTCTCTTTACACAGTACAATCCAAGAAATAAAATTGATCCCACAAAATTAGTAAAAAAGTTGCAATCCTATTCTACTGACAAAGTGAGTATGAATTGTTTTCATAGACCTACACATGTTAGACTGCAAACCGCAAATGGTGCCCAGGCTGAATGAGCAAAAGGCATTGTCACAGAAAGTGACGTCACAAACTTCTGCTCAACTTCTTTTATTACTGTCATCCTCCATTTGCAAATTCTGTCTCTGTGTGTATACTGATTTCAGACAGCCACAATATTGACAGAAAAAATAAAGCAGCTTCGTAATGTCATATGTCACCTTCTGTAAATGCTGCCATTTTACCCACAATTCCTCAGTTGACAATCTAGTGTGTGTAGGTCTTTGATTATCCTTTTAAAATTCATAATTGCTGATTATTTTTCCGTCCAATTAACCGGCAGATCAAAAATGCACTTCCTGATAAACTTTCGGCCTGCAACATAAAAGCAGTAACTTAAAATTGAACATTATGTATGGTTCCACTGATATTTTTTTAAATCCTAGGGTGAGGGCGCATACTTGGATTGTCTTCAAAAACAGTGTATAGAGATGGAGGAAATTCGACGTTTTTTATTTATGTCACCAAACGAATATTGCAACGTGTGGCAATTGTGAGTGTTTGGGCATTGTATCTTGACCAAGGGAAGGGTTAAGGGACGCTGGACACAGCACACATTGTGACCGATTGGCGGCCACTACCACCACACCCCCAAATAGCCATCTACAACTCACCAATAACATAGGGGTTGATGGTTGATGACGTCACTCGTCATCAACCAATGACACGGTAGTCCACTTGGCACAGAGGGCCCTATAAAAGGTCGTGGATCCTTGATACCTCTTGTCGCCATGGCGGCATTTAGGGAACTGACTGGCATGTTGTTCCCAGTACCGTGAATCTTGCATGGCTCGGACAATATAGAATCAGTTGACCATGCTGACCATTCGGTTATTCTAAACAGGTGGTCGGCGTTTGGCCAAGGTTTGGGTTGTAGAAGTATAACCCAAAGCAATAGGAAAAGACATTAAAGAGACTGCCTCTAGACAACTGAATAAAGGCTAACCAGCAATAATACAGTTTCTTGTGTCATTTCTTAATTAAGTGTCGTGCGTCCGGCGCTGTTCATGGCCTTTAGCCTAAACAGCGTCCATCCACTCTCACAACACTTAAAAGAAACTACACAAAAGACAGCACTAGTTTGATAAATGGCTTTATTAACAGGTTGTTTAGGGGTTAGTGCTTTTAGAGTTTATTTCCCATGTAGGGGCTGTGTGTAGATCCCCTCTAAAGTCAATCACTGACCACGGCGGCCATTAGCCGCGTGGTCAGTGATGGCAAAGATCAGATTTGGCCTTGCCTGAAAAGGCAAAGCACTTTGGGACTCTCAGGTCCCCATGGTCTACATTGCAGTCACACGCTTCGGAGAATCATCCCACATGTCACCCATTGTGGAGAGAACAGTGCTGCGACTGTTTCTCGTGGTTCCACGTGTCAGACTGTCCCTTGTCCACCCTATGTGCTATGGGGACGACCTCCAGAGCCCACGTCCTACACCAGGCCGCAGCGCCATCTATTGGTGACATATGGCGAAGGACGTCTGCCTCTCTTTCTCTAGTGACCGGACGACGGTCACACCTCTCTCCCAAAAAAAAGGTAAAGGGTAGGTACTCAAGGTGAAGTTTTTTATTTTTATTTTTATTTTTTTTATTTTTTATTTTTTTTAGGCTAACGTTTTGTTTACTTTCAGATATAACCTCCCAGTGATGCTAATAAGCCAAAACGATTTGGTAGACGACATAAAGATCCTGAAATAAAAATAAAAATAATGATTAAAATTAAATTAGTCATGTAAAAACACTTTTGAATATGTGTATCTTTTTCAAAATAGTCAAAATAAATTCTGACTTTAACTCTTATACATTGTGTTATAGATTATTTAAGTTTTACCATTTGAACATGCGAAATGATGACAAAAATTTTGGCCTAGAGATAACATTAATTTTTACTATGTTGCAGAAAAGAAACCTTTTTTTGGCGCCGTCTTACAATGTTTTTGGCGCCGTCTTACAATGTTTTTGGCACCTGCTTGGGATCTCTTCTGGAACTTTCCAGTTTTGATTTCCCAGTGGTCAATCGCAGAACCTTAATGGTTTTTGGTGATTTCTTGGTGGCAAGATTAAAGTTTGTTGCGTTTTTGGCCAAATTGGGTCATCTAATTGAATTCCAATAGTTGGCCTTTCTGCAACTTTGTTGGTTTGCTTAGGGATATTGGGTGATGGCGCTATATGGATAGTGTCATCAATATCCAAGGATTGGTCTGTTTGGGCCTCTTCATCAGACTCATCTGGAATTGGCCAAGTTGTTTTTGCTTCTGAGAGAATGTAACGTCGTAACATTACAATGTTATGACTCCCTTTTGTTTGCAAAGTAATTGGCTTTGCAAGGGTGTAAACATTTCTATTCTGGACTTTGGTGATTACAAAGGGTCCAGAATAGCGATCTTCCAATGAAGCAGCGTAATAAATTGCTGTTTTGACAGTGGGTGTGTTTTTAGAAGAACTAAATCGCCCACTTAAAAAGTTTCATCGCTATGATGCCTATCTTAATAACCTTTCAGTAGTAATATACCCAGCACGCTGAGTAATTGTCAAACAATGAGAATACGCACGAAATTTCTTGCATGATAAAATCACGAGTGCTCGTAGGGCACAAGTGATTTTATCTGTCAAGAAGTTGAGTGTGGATTCTCATTGTGACAATTACACAAGTGCGAGGTGTATTTGATAAGAAAATTTACCGATAGGAAATCAGAGAAATGCCCAAAGTAACATCGATGCACTAAAAATGAATATTTGGGTACTATTTGTTTATTTCATTGTGATATTTTTTGGATTTACCGGGTTTTTTTTAAGACGGCAGATCGGCCATTACGACGGAGCAGCAACAGTCAAACTGGGATAGAAATTTTAAAATCTAGTACAGTTGTGAATTTATCTTACATTATATCAAGTTGGGCTTTCAAATGCTTTAGAAAAGATTAATATAACTCGCATTTTCCCATCGCGAGGATGCAGCCGCCATGATAAATCATGTGTAAAACCCACAACAGATGGCGTAAAGGACCAGCGTGCATTTTTGAAATGGTAAATGCTGCTTCCTATAGTCATCAATCCGAAGGCGAATGAAATTTGTTACACGCTTCAGGATTGGTCAGACCAACAATGTCCATTTTATTACGCTGTTCTCGTTGGTCGTCAAAGCACCATGGAACATTGTCAAAACTAGTGGTAAATTATCTGTTTGGACTGAGCCAATTCTTTATTTTTCCACGCTGCTGCAAGTAGAATTTCAGTTCTTGTAACTAGCGTTCTTACAGCATTGTGAGGTCTTTCTGGGTCAGAGGTACACCAAAGGTAACCAAAGGTACATCTCTATAGTCCCAGAATGGTCTTAACTCGCTTAGATATGTCAGCATTGCTGGGGAGTACCCAGTAGATGCAGAAGCGGCAGTGCGGAGGGCAAAATTTATTTGATCAATGTAAAAACCTGTAGCATGATTTTGATATTTTTATTTACACGTTCTGTGAGTTTTGTTTGTGGATGATAGGGAGTTGTTTTCAAAGGTGTCATTCCCATAATTTTACACATTGCCTCATAGACGTTTGAGATAAACTGGGGGCCATTATCACTCAACATGAAGTAAGGGCACCCATGATTGCTGAAGAACCGCATCAAATGTTGAACTAGTGTCACAATATTTGCAGATCTTAATGGTGTTGATTCCATCCGTCCAGTGGCGTAATTCACTAAGACCAGAATAAATCTGTTCCTATTTTTTTTCTAGGTTTAGAACTGTAAGACTGTTGGTCTTACGTATTTTCCCCACACGAGGACAAACACGTAACCCCGACGTTATGTGCACGATATTCGCACGTCTGAAACCGACCAATTGGAACGTCGCAAACATGTATATAAAGAGCATAAACTAATTGAATAAACAGTTTAACTTGAACCTGAACTCGACGCACAGCGCTTTCTCCTGCTCGTTACCATTTGTACGCTTACAAAAACCCATGAGGTCTATTCCTAGTTTTTCAAAACGTGCGATACGAGGATTTGTAGGAATCATTAATCCTTTTGGTTTCCTCTGTATTGGTTTACAGCGTTGGCACCAATCACATTGTCTGACATATTTCCGAACATCTTTGATCATGTTGTGCCAATAGTAAGTTCTTTTCACTCTCTCCACTGTCACTTCCATTCTTCCATGACTAGCTGATGGGTGGTTATGAATTAGCTGAAGGCAATGCATTTTGAAAAAAGACTGGAGGAATATTTTAAATCCTGCACCAATTTCAGGATCTTCTATGAAGAAATCAGTCTTGAATGGTCATAAATAATTAACAATTTGTTATTTGCCAAGGAGCAGTTTGTTTTTATTGCTAATAAATATGAAGGCAACTCTTGTAGGTATTTAGCATTGTCTGATTCCAACCAAAGTATTAGTTGTGACAGATGTGTGTTTGCTTTTTGTTGTACAACAATGCTATCCAGAGACATTGCAGTATTATAATTATCGATTAGTAGAAAAGCAGGGTCAACTGGTGACATTTGCTCTTCTATTGTAGTCCCTACATCTAAGTTAACTCTAGATAGAGCGTCCGTAACTTGGTTGTGGATGCCCTTTCTAAATGTGATGGTAAAGTTTTCTCTTTGCAACTTCATTGCCCATTGTGCCAGGCGTCCTGATAGGTTTTCACACGTAATTAGCCATTTTAGACTGCATGGTCGGTTTTAAACATGTATTCAGAATATTCAACGTATGGTTGAACTTGTAAACAGCCCAAACCACGCCTAAACATTCTAATTCCGATGCACTGTAGTTTGCTTCTGCACTTTGCAGAGTTCTGCTGGCATAAGCAACTGGTCGTACAATTCCATTGTCGTCTGCTTGCATCAGGACTGCACCGAGCCCACCTCCACTAGCATCAGTATGTATGATGAAAGGGCGGTCAAAATTGGGCAGAGGCAGCACAATTCCAGATGCAAATTGGGTTTTTAAAATCTCAAATGTCTTTTGGCATTCTTCTGACCATTCCCATTTGACATCTTTCTTTAAAAGTACAAAAAATGGTTTAGAAGTAATGTTGAAATTGGCAATTAAGGGTTCGTAGAACCTTACCATTCCAATAAAACGTTGCAGTTGTTTAATGCTGGAAGGTGGTGGGTATGCAATGATGGCTTCTACTTTACTATTGTTAGAGTTGTAGGTGCCATTGGTCATTGTAAAACCCAAAAAATCTAGTTTTTCTGTGCAAATAAAAGATTTTGTAGGACTTGCTGTTGTTAGATTAAGTTTTTGTAATCTAGTTAGAATGTCTGTTAAATGAGTCAAATGTTTCTCAAATGTATCGCTAAAGATTATTATATCATCTAAATAAGCTAGTGCCCATTTGTATTTAGCTCCATCAAGGACTTGGTCCATCATTTTTTGAAATGCACTTGGTGCATTACACAGTCCAAAGGGCATTCTAGTGAACTGAAATGTCCCGTCTGGGATGGCAAAAGCAGTTTTCTTTTTGTCACTAGGCTTCAACTTTATTTGGTAATAGCCTTTTGTGAGATTGAATGTTGAAAAGTACTTTTTTCTACCCAAGCATGCTACAATCATGGTGATTGAAGGCATCTGATAGACGTCCTTCATTGTGACTTTATTTAACCATCTGAAGTCGATGCACAGACAGTGTTTACCATCTTTTTTTTTTACAATGACCAGTGGGTTGTTGTAATTGCTTTCCAAAGTTCAGCCCATCCGTCCTTCAGAAGTTCTGCTATTAGCTCCTTAAGGAGTCCGGCTTTAGTTGGGTCTGCTGGTCGCTTCTTGCATCTTATTGCTGGGGAGTTACCAGTTGGAATTTTATGTTCCAGCATTGGATGGCATTCTGCCTTACTGCTGAACACGTGATTAAATCTGTTTATCACCTTAGAAAGTTGAAATTTCTTTGCGGTAATAAATTGCATTTAGACAGAAGTTCTGTTTCTAAGTCAAATGGTGTTTGTGACTCTGCTTTCTTTTCAACAAGCTTTGCCTCCCAATGTCCTACAACAGCATCTGCCATTTCTTCAACTGTTTTAAATCACTATAAAACTCCGCTAAAATATATCAGTTCAGTAATCAAATGTTCTACTCAAGTTTCTTAGATTCGC
>JAQFXT010001759.1:0-15393 GCA_034683725.1 Strigamia crassipes
GTTTTACACTAAGCATGCGGTTTTTACATGTTTTACACTAAAATGTGTTTTTATTTTACGTGTTTTACACTAAGCATCCGGTTTTTACATGTTTTTCACCAAAATTTTTTTTTTTTTTAAACGTTTTACACCAAACTTGTGTTTTTTTTTACACGTTTTACACCAAAATTTGAATTTTTTTCACCTTTACATAAAAAAAAATCAAATTTTGGTCCTCACTTTAACTCTAAATGTAGACGTAAATGTTTTTTTTTAAAAAAAAATCCATTCCTTGTAAATTAGTTAAATTGAGTCATTTAAAACTGCAAAACAACATCAACTCAACTTGTTTATTTGCCCTACCGTCCCAGGCCAATAAAAACAAGCTCTTCCTTACAAATATTTAACTCCTAACAACATTGGTGACCCTTTTCCTTCCACTCGCATCAAACCAAACAAAAACAATTGAGAGTTGAATAAACCCACAGTTGGCTGGCGAAACAAGAAAAGTTGACGTTTCACGAAAAAACATTACAGGGAAGCCCTCAACCTTGACTAAACAAAAACTTCGAGTCCTTTCCATCATGTTTCTTTTCATCGCGCATAGTTTTCGATTTGTCCCACTTTCTCACGTGTTCCGGAATTAACAATCGTCTAATAACTCATTAAAACGTTCAAACGAGGTTAAAAACACTGAATTATGTAGAAAAAATAAAATATTTAAAATAAACAATTCCACTTTGTTTGTCAATCAAATAAAATTTAATTTTTTTTTTTTTTTTTTTATGGTTGAACTCCAATAAATATTAGGCCTAAAAACTGTCCTTGTCTCAACACTTATTAGCAGTAAATCAGGTCAAGATTCTTCTAAGTAAAATTGTCCCCTTGAAATTTATCATCAAAATTTGAGTTTTGGGAGTGGCAATTGACAGGATTCATCAATTTGTGGATCTGAGGGACCGGATGCATAGGAGTTATTTTTTTTTATTTTTTGATGAATTTTTAGTTGATTTGTAGCGAGGGGGTAGCCAATTGTAAAAATGGTGTTTGAGATTTTGAAATCTTGTTGAAATCCCGAAAACTTTATGATTTCAGAAGGATTTCTCAGGATTTTAAGAGGATTTTTTTAGGATTTTTCAGGATTTTAAGAGGATTTTTTAGGATTTTTCAGGATTGTAAGAGGATTTTTCAGGATTGTAAGAGGATTTTTTAGGATTTTTCAGGATTTTAAAAGGTTTTTTTTAGGATTTTTTAGGATTTCTTAAAGATTTTGATAAATTTTATGAATTTCCAAGATTTCCAAAATTTCTAGATTTTTGGGGTTTTCTTGGATTTCAGAGATTTGCTAAAGATTTCATCGATTTTATCGATTTCCAGGATTTCCAAGATTTTATCGATTTTATGGATTTCCAAGATTTTATCGATTTTATGGATTTCCAAGATTTTTAGGATTTCCGGGATTTCCAAGATTTCAGAGATTTGCTAAAGATTTCATCAATTTTATAGATTTCCAGAATTTCCAAGATTTCATCAATTTAATGAATTTCCAGGATTTCCAAGATTTCTAGGATTTCCAGGATTTCAGAGATTTGCTAAAGATTTCATCGATTTTATAGATTTCAAAGATTTCTATAATTTCCGGGATTTTTTGGATTTCAGAAATTTGCTAAAGATTTCAGAAATTTTCTGTGGATTTGAAGACTTCAAGCATTTATTTATAGATTTTGCTATAAATATTGCAACAATTTAGAAGATTTCCTAGATTTCTAGAATTTCCAAAAGATTTCTTGGATTTCTTAAATTTTAAAATCCAAAATCTTAAACCACACGAAATTTCCAACGTGTTGCGTTAGCGTTAAAACCCAAAGTACTTCCATTACAATCAATCAACGGTAATTGCGGGTTGCACCAGGTAACGTTTACGTACAAAAAAAATGTCATCAAAAAATCTCACAATATTTATTAATAAAAAAAAAAAAAAATGCAAATTTTAATTAATTTTATCAGCGTTCGTGTTTTGGTTGGTCACGGATGACCGCAGATTATTGCCCTCACTCGATGTCCATTCGCGAAGGCCGCCGTTGCGATTCTGTCGTTGAGTGGCCTCGACCAGCAGACGTAAAAGAATCTCCTTAACCTGCATCTGAAAACCTGAAAAGTAGGTTACAAGACGAATCCCGCGCAAATTCTGTTCGACTCTTATTGAATTATTTATTACAGAGTGAAAAGTTCAGATGAAATTGCAAATTGAATTTTTGTGCTCCCATTATCGTTGCCTATTCAAAAGAAAAATTGAATACAGAAATAAAATAACATTTTTAAATAAACGTTAAAAAATTGTTTATAAAATAAAATTAAATTAAAAATTAACATTCAGTTCTCATTTGCCATCCGCGTGAAATATTGCAGGGGCTAATGAGCTCCAGGAAGAGTTGACGCAGCAAGAAGATCGCACTTGTAAAACCTGAAACTCAAATGAAAGTCACACTTTGGGGAAATGCGAAACACCTTAGGTTTTTCAAGGAGCAATTCTTGCACAATGAGTGTTGTATATTGCGTGTGTAGCAATACACTAAACTAAACTATTTTTTTTCTAGGAATCTTCCAGGGTTGGTCCTGACTGCTCGAGAAAAGTAGCGCCATTTCTCTCGATTTGTGTAATAATAACGTGATTTTAATGCGCCATGTACTTTTCCCTTAGAATTGTAGACAATTTTACGTTATAAATATTGTAACGTAAAAATATAAAAGTTCAGTTTGCGCTCGCGCTTTCACGTTACGGTTATAAAAGTCGACTTACCTTACAAAGTCACGTGATTACCGAAACTAGGAACCGTTTCTTATATTAAATATAGATACAATTTCCGTTTTAACTAATTCGAAACAATGCCACGACTTTATTATTGCGTTTTGAAATGATTTCCAAAGGAAAACAATGAGATAAACGGTTAACACGTGCTCCTCTCGCGAATGAAGCGGGGAATTCAAAATGGCGGCGAACGAGGTCGTTGCAAATCGCAATTTTTTGGTCAGTGACGTCACAGTGATGTAAATAGTGGAAAATTACCGGATTGGCTTCGCTATTTTTCGATGTAGCGTAAGCTCCGTTAGGCTTATGAGTTTTCCACTATAGTTATAGGCATAACGGGGGTTTTTATAACGTAAAAGTTCAGGACGCAAACTGCGTATTAATGGCACTCCTTAAACTGTGTAATGTAGCGGACCGGTATTTTTTGTCCCAATGTGTTACGGACCGGTATCGTACTCACTTGCGGTGAAATTTTGGTGAAATTTTGATGGACCTTTAAGTCCTATAATGTTGTACGTCAACATGCTTGTTTGATACGGTTGAATCTCGTTATAACGAACCGCGATATACGAATTTTTGTTATAACGAATTTTTTTAAACGACTCGGTTGGTAAAAAATTTCAATATTACGAATTTTGATATTACAAATTACTCATTATAAAGAACAAATTTTTAAAAACACACTAATACCCACAAGCCCTTTTTATAACGAATTTTGAAAATTAATCACATGGCTCACTCGTCCATTTTTAAAATTGATGAAAATGAACATTTTATTTTAATAATTTTTTTTATGATAAACATGAATTTGTTTTCAGTTACAGAACCGAAAAAAAATTTATAACGAACTTTCCTTATAACAAACAGATTTTCGGGTCCCTCGCGATACGTTATAACGAAGTTTGACCGTAGTGCTTCTTTACTGCTATTTCCTTTTATTTACTTCTCCATCACACTCGCACTAAAAAACAAAATTTCCTTTACTTCCGATGAGGATAGTATTTGTTAGTTTATTGCTCTCCATCTCCATCCAGTGGAAACAATAAAAAAAAAAGTCAAGTTCTCTTATGAGATGACTTTCTCCACTCATAAACAACTTATAATCACCAAAAATTACCCCATTGTTATTTGCAAAACAAGCAGAAAACAAAAGAAAAGATGGCATCTCCTGATTTTTATCACAAAATCAGATGAGGAAGTAAAAAAATTCTTCCAACTTTCTTTTGGAACAAGCAAAATGAAAATCACAGTTCAATGTTCCTAAACCCCACATAAATCCACTAATTTTTTGATTGCATTTCTGCACATCCAAACTCAAATCAAAACTTCCTGTATTTGAAAAAAAAAAAAAAAACAAGTAAAATTTATCCTCCTCAACCATTTTTTCTTTTTCTCTAACTCAAAAGTGGGCCAAGTGTAGTGTCTCTTTTTATTTTTGAAAATAACTCCTGGGTCTGGGATATTCCTGGAGCTAATCTCATGACATAAGTTGTCTAATTTTACTCATTCTCTCTCCATTTACCACAAACCAAGGTGAGCAATCCACTTTTCCTCTAACATAGCCCTAACCAAAATCAAACTCACAACTAAGGTCAAATTGGATACATGAAGAAAGGTTATAATCAAGGTAGGGTTAAATAGGTGTCATGTAAGGAGAAGTACACCAACAATCAACTAGTCCTTCGAGTCCACCTGGTGGTAATTGATTGTAATTAAAGAAGGTGAGTCAAAATGTCAAATCTAAATCATTTTCTCTCATAAATTTACCCACATGTAAACACCAAGAACCAAAGACAAAACATAAGTCATGTTTGGTACTACTTTTGATCGACATATTAAAGAATACGCTGAATAATGTTTGTTTGTTAACCCGAAACGTTTTCGACCTTACTCGGTCTTCCTCAGTGGGTAATATCTATAAGTCATGTTGTAATATTGTGTGGCATCTAGTTTAATCTAGTCAAGGAGTATGACAATCACACGAGTTCTTCATTTTCTTCCGTTCCACCATGGTCGAGTTTTGCTGGCCTCCTTGCCAAATCTTTAGTCTCGACTCTTTGTGATTATTTTTAAATGCAATTGATGGGAATATTTCTTCAGTCTGGTTGATCTCCTTTAACCCGGTCTAGGTGCACGTTTTAGACAGTTTTTTAAATGACAAAAGTCCATGGACCGGTGCTGGGCCGCAAACAGGAAACTACCGATCCACCACTTTAACGTTGAAATGTACAAATTACGTAGGTTTAGCGGAGCAATGATAGATTACCGATGCGGAACAAATTGGGACAAAAAATGCCAATCCGTTACCAGGGCCGGCCTTCTCCAAGATGGGGCCCGGGTGCGAAAAGAATTGTGGGTCTCCTATTTGTTGAATTATTGAATGATTTCATTTCGCTTTCTTTGTTTTTTTGCTTTGTTTTTCCGAGGCCCCATGCACAACCCAGGGCCTGGATGCCTCGCATCCGCTGCACCCCCTTGTGGCTGGTCTTGTCCACTACATTAAATAATCTGAGAAGTGCTGGACTAAATCACCAGTTCCCAAGGGCGTTGCTGGCTTGTCTGCCGCCCGGGTGCAAGCTATGTGCCGCCGCCCTTTTTCCGTGGCAATTTTCAACTTAAAAAAAGGTCGTTTGGGGTCCGAAGTCGCCCCCTGGAACCAGCCGACAGGATGCAAACTTACGCGCTGCCAGTTCCAATTAGAACGCAGAAGTTAAGCAGCATTGGGCCTGGTTAGTACGATGGCCAATACCATCTACAAGGTATGGCTTCGAGGCAGTCTACCGCACAGCACCAAGCGGCATACATGTGTAGCGTGTCCCATGGTACATGTGTTTAGTGTTTGTTTGCCTCAGGGCAAAATTTAATGTGGATGGCCCTGACTATGACAAAGACTTACTGGTAATTCGAGCTGTGTTTTATCCTAGCCTATGCTCAGCATGTTGATGCCAAAATCAAACTGAAAATGCCTGTCTGTACTCACATACATGAAACAAACAAATTCAAGCTTTTGACGTTATCTCCTCAAAAAAATGGACTTTGCACTCAATGTTGTTTCTACGGCACAAATATTCACCATCCATCTTAAACTGGTATTTTCCAGTTCTTATGCAAATGCAAGGTTAAGTCCTCAAGAAAGTCGTCCCAGAGAACACTCTTAGCGGCTAATTACGCCACTTATAGGTTACATAACATTATATTTATCTGACGTTATCTGATAAGAAAGCGTTTTATAACATTTTTATCATTTCAATTTATTAGGCCACCATGTACACTTGGTTGGTCCATTTCGGCGACCTGGCGGTCCTCATGGCCACCTGCCATGGGCTGAGGATTTTAGCCAGAATCATGTTCAAACCAGAATTTCAAATCTTAGCTGAAGAATTCATCTCCACCTTAGACTTCTGCGGATCATGTTTCGAACTCGCATTCATCTACGAAATCTACGGTCTGTTTCCATTCGCCGTGTCTTTGTTCCTGGCCTGCTATTGGTGGTCGCTGTCGTTCGGCGATGCGGCGGTCAATCCAAATAAACACATTGAAGATTTCTTTCGAGGCACCGCTAAGCATTGGGAAGCGGCAACTAAAATTCTTGCCGAATTATTAGCCGCCAAATTTGTATGGAAGTACGTGTACGGGCAGGGCTGGACTGGCCCAGCAAGATATCGACGATTTCCCCATAGCCCGAACTATCCAGATTTCCCGGTACTAAATTTGTTCTCAGTCCAGCCCTGTATACAGGCAACCATATTCTCGTTTCTCTATTAAAACTAATCAATTTTTCTTTTCTAATAGTTTTGTTCATTATCTGTGGTCATTTGAACTGTCCCACGACCACAGCGTGAAAAGTCACGAAGTTATCTGCGAAGCCGATCTTATTGTAAGTCATTCGTTGCTAAGGTTGCGTTTGGATCGATTTGGATCGGATTTGAAAAAAAACCGACCCAATCCAAAACATTTCGGATAGACAAAAAATTTAACCATCAGACCCAAAAATAATTTTCACTCATTCAAACCGATCGGATCGGATCGGATCGGATTGACACCAAAACATAAACTTTCAATAACAAAGCAAGTTCTAAAAACGTTTAGTAGTACTAAACGTTTTTAGAACGTGTTTGTGTGCCCCGTTACGTTCTAAAAACGTATAATAGTAGTACTATTACGCATTTTTAGAACGTTACGGGTCACATTTCTTTCTCCTACATTTCGAATTTCACGGATCGGTTTGGTATTTTTTGCCAACTCTATCCGAAATGTAATGAATCAACATTTCGAATTATCCAATCCGATTCAAACTAAAAAAGGATGATTTTGATACAATCCGAATCAGGTTTGGATCAAATTGAATTCGATTCGACCGCAACCTTATTCGTTGCTAATGCTGCAAAGAACTATTACATATTGACGTATTTAACAGGTTCCAATGTGGAAAGGTGCATTGGTAGAATTTTTACTCACTTTCATTGACCGTTTAAACGCATTAACATCCGAAAACTTTACATTTCTGCAAAATAATATCTTTGTTTCATTTCTGTCTACTGGACTCGTCGTTGCAGGTTATTATTTATTTTATTTCTTTATTATAATTTTCTATTCACTGGCAATAAGCATGTGCCCTTGTTAGCAGAGCCGGATTTTTGTTTTGGGGGGGCATAAGACAATTTTTGTCCCTTGAGTTTGCGATAGGCGTAATTTATTTTCCAGGCCCCTAATGTGCAAAAGTCTAGCTTGCTTACCCATAAAACCATCACTGACCCGTATAACCATAAGAGACTTGAGATACCCACCCCTTGGAATCTACATGATGACTTTCTTGAGGACCCAACCTTGCATTAGCTCTAAGAACTGGAAAAACCACAGAAAACCCAGTTAAGCCGTTTCGCAGGGCATTACCATATATCTTCCGATTTGCGCGCGGGGGTAAATTTTTTTCTGTAAATAACACGCGGGCCTCTAATTGCGCGTGGGTGGGCAGTTAAGGCGTTTTTACAACATTTTCAACCGTTTTGCAACATTTTCAACCTTTTTGCAACATTTTCAACCTTTTTGTAACATTTTCAACCTTTTTGCAACATTTTCAACCTTTTTCAGACGTTTTGCACACGTTTCTGATAAAATGTGTGCAAAACGTCTCAAAAACGTTGCAAAACGTCTCAAAAACGTTGAAAAACGTCTCAAAAACGTTGCAAAACGTCTCAAAAACGTTGCAAAACGTCTCAAAAACGTTACAAAACGTCTCTAAAACATATAAAAAAACTGAGTGCCAATGTCAGAATCGGCCACAAAATAAAACAATTTTAAATAGACCGCGGGCCTCCATTTACGCGCGGGTACGCAATTCGACGATATACGGTAATCCCAGCGTGTGTACTTGTAGACTTTTTTATTATTTTTATTATTTCTTATTTGTCAGGACTTAACTACAGCGGAGGTTACTTCAACCCCGTCCTCGCAACTTCCATGAAACTCGGTTGCAAAGGTCACTCCACACTGGAGTTTTTCATGGTTTATTGGATTGCATCAATCCTGGGATCAATCGTTGCGCTAGAGTTCTACCTCATTGTGATTCGTCGATTCACACGAACCACAACAACTCAGCCAAAGCGAAAAATGAGCGAAGGAGGAAAGAAAAAAATTAAATGATAAAATGTCGTCGTTAGGCGTACACCGAACATTTCTGTAAAGAAAAGAAATATGTATATAGTATTTTAGGAGACGTAAATAAATAATCAAAATTGGCCAGCGAAACCTGTTGCTCTTGATCCCGCCATTAAAACGCACATCACCGGTCGTGACCCTGTTTGTTTTTTAGATAGGGAACAAGTGGGCTGGAAAATGATGCGATTTTCCACAGTATATTTGTATTTAGGTTTCTCGTTATGTAATGCAAACCTGAATTAAACGAGGGAAATCTGCTCGGTTCATTTAAAACCGAGACGATTAAAGTGAAACTTGCATTTATTTCTTCGATTCCAAACCGGATTTACCGGAAATAATTGAAATCGTTTCCGTCGCTACAAATTAGCGCCCACTCACGAGCATAAATTGAATTTCTAACCCTACTTCCGCGTTTTTAATCACTTCCTGACAATGGCGCTGTAAATTAAGAAATATTTGTCAACAATAAAATTGTTTTTAGTGTTGAATTTAATAAAATAAAAATAAATTGAGAACGATAACTAACATTTTATACGATCCAACACGTCAGGTAATATTAAATAAATAATTAGGCCAATTTACAATTTTACAGTTTAATTCCATATCCTTGTTTTTGTAGAAAGCAACCTCATCTATTTATTGTCACCATCCATCTAATTAACATTGTGATAATTAATTTAACCGGTTTCTTTACGACTTTTTATTTGCGTAATAATGCTTGTGTTTTTGGCGCTCTAAAAACTTTTCAGTCTTTTAAAGGGAAAGTCCACTAGGTTTGTTTACATGGATAATCTTATGGTGACCCAAATTCCAAGATTTTGTAACCGGTAGAAAAAATACTGGAAACAAGTTTAGAGTTTTTCTATCCACAAACTACAAGGACATCCATACGACATCCAAAATGTGTCATTGAATGCCCATTGCAATGGCCTCTATCCATCCATTCATGTCTTTAACTCGGGCCTACAAGCTTATGGGGCCCATGGAATATGAAAAAAATGTGTTTTCTTGAATAAATTACTGAATTAACTAAACTTGCACACGGCCCCATTGGAGTTTGTCTTACGACAAAGGCAGGTCATAATTGTGACTGACAAAGACAAAAAAATCAAAGACTTTTTCTTGTTTTCGCTCGAGTTTCTCCCAGGGCTGAACTGGAAACAAATTTAGTACCGAAAAATCTGGATAGGTTGGGCCACCGAGAAATACCCGGTATCCAGCCAAGCAGGCCCGTTCCTAGGATGTTGTGCGCCCGTGTGTTTTTTGTCCTGTTGGCGCCCCCGCACCCTAGATGTTTATCACACGGTGTCCCTATGGTAAAAACGGGTCTGCCGCCGAGCCAGTCCAGCGCTGCCCTTACCCAACATGGAAGAAGACTTAGCTGCGGTGTCCGTTCATTTATTCGACGGTCAGTTATTCACCAGGAATGAATTGTATTTTGGTCATACGAGGTTAGGTTAGGTAAGGTTTGGTTAGATTTACCAGCAAACAAATGACCGTCGAATAAACGATACGACCCCCTTAGCTCTAGATCGGTGGTCTTCGGTATCCCACGGAACTCTTTTTCGAGATAAAATTATCTACGGAAACCTACGTTCAATATTGATTAAACACTATAATTATTCCATGCTTTGTAGCACAAAAGTCTAACAAATAAAATCTAACAAAACCTTTTTCCAACACTGTCACAGCAAGTTCGTTTCTAACAATAAGCAAAATGGAGTTTGAAGACTTTAATGTGACCATGCTTTTTCCCGATGATAAACCTGGTAGTCAGCGTAATTTTAATCCTGATATTTTAATCAACAAGACTGTTTATCACATCCTGATGGTTTGCCTCATTTCTCACCAATTCCGCCTATTGAGTTATGCCTTTATATCTAACCAACTTTTGCTTCAATTCACTCAAGAGTTTATACACACATTAGAACTATGCACAATTATGGCCACACTACAGCATTACGAAATGCTAAGCAAGTATTTACTTTTTTTCCTAATAATTCTGTGGTGGTCATGTGTTGTTGCCCCCAAATTAATGACTACTTCAAGTTGTATAGTCAAATGCTTAATTGAAGATGAAAAAGCAATTTACTTGTATTCAATTGTATCCCAGATATTGGCCGGTGTAGCATATACTTCGTAAGTACTATGGACCGCTTGTTTATGAATTAATGGTCTTTTGTCCTCAGAGACTCCAGACTGTTTTGTTTTTTTCAGCCAGAAATTTGTGGGCAGGAGGAAAGACCATTCATTCTTTCCACATACTCCGCTATGATGTATCTTGATGCTTAAATGCTTCCTCCTTGCATTTTGGACATACTGAAAACGGGTCACCCAAAAATAATACCATGGTGTTGTATTCGGGGGTTGTTTGTATTGTCGCCGATTATGATGTCGACTTCTTGAATTAAAACATCGTGTTAGCGACGTTAACATGATGCTTTAATTCAACGAGGTAAAAATTTGACAGAGGTAAAAATAGGTTAGGTCAGGTTAGGTTAAGTCAAGGCCGGCCTTCTTCAAGTCGGGGCCCGGGTGCGAAAAGAATTGTGGAGCCTCAAAAGCAAACGATATGGAGTGTACAGAAGTTGTGTCGTATGACGCAACGAAAAACAGCGTGTTCACGTTACGTCTTACAACGTTGATGCAACCATTGATGTATTGATTTATTTCATTTAAATTGTTTTGAATTTTATAATTTTTTTTGGGGGGGGCTCCTATAAGACTCGGGACCCGGATGCCTTGCACCCGCTGCGCCCCCATCGGGGCCGGCCCTGGGTTAAGTTAGGCGTCGACCACATGTACCAGTCAACAGCACGATTCAGTCGAAATATAATACCATGGTGTTATTTTAAATTTGGCCATTGAACGGCCGTTATTTTGAAACTTGTTCACGGCCTACCGGCACGTGGTGAAATCTGCCCTTTCCAAAACAGAGCTTAGTTTCATACGATATCTATACATCCCACAATGTCTGACATAACATTTTTTCAGGTGTGTAATTTGGACGTATCCACAATACTACAAAGACTGCGACACTCCGTTGAACCAATCACCAATCGTAGCCTTATTCAGCGAATGTTTAATAGAATTCCATTGTCAGTTAATTGCAAATCACTTGTCCCAACATTTTCCAATCCTCGCAACAAATTTATTCTATTCCAGCATCGCTACAATGTTCATCTTTATCCGTAAGCTTTTAACTAAAACGATTAACGGAGGAACTTGACGACCGCCATTTTTGTCCCGTACAATGTGAATGTAGGCGCCATTTGCCCGCAAAATGACATATTTTCGATGATACAACTAACATCCAGTAAGTGCGTTCAACGTTTCTGCAGGTTACGTAACGATACAATGTAACGTTACATTAATAACTTAACGTAACGTAACACCTGTACCGTACGTTACATACAGAAACTTTGAAGGCGCGCACTGTAATTTTCAGTTATAATTTTGAAACGTCCGAGATGTTAGCGGACTCGTTAAAGATCCGCCATTTGCCCGTAAAATGACGTCATTTTGAGGCATTTTGACCACGAGTGGTGCCACAATCACGAGACAAAATCGCGATAGATCTTAACGATGAATTTTTGCTAGTTGTCAAGTCCTTCCGTAAATCGTCCTAGCTTATACTAGCCAATTACGAACCAAATTGTAAATCTCTGACATTCTCCGCAGGTGCACGAACTGTTCACGGCAAAGGCAACCCCGTAGTATCAACTGCTCTTTATTATTACTGTCCCGGTCACACTGCCTGGGAATTCTTCCTCGTATATTGGTTCGCTACTACTCTCGGTTGTATCTTAGCTCAATGTGTATACGATTATTGTCTCAAAAGTCGATTAACAAACGAAGAAGAC
Organism: Strigamia crassipes; assembly: GCA_034683725.1. Lineage (NCBI taxonomy): Eukaryota > Metazoa > Arthropoda > Chilopoda > Geophilomorpha > Linotaeniidae > Strigamia > Strigamia crassipes. The sequence continues at coordinate 12,310 of JAQFXT010001759.1, forward strand.
GACGCAGACAAAAGCGCAGACAAAAGCGCAAACAAAAGCGCAAACAAAAGCGCAAACAAAAGTGCAAACAAAAGCCAATAAAACATGTTATTGTTACAATTTTTTGCCTCAAATGTGACGTAATGACGCGCAACAATAAGAATTTGATGCCAAAATGGTGAGCACATCTACGGAGCAATTCCACAATTTCACATTAGCTCGATGCATAAACCTCAAGCAAAAACTGCCTCGTCGTCAGAAGTTTGGAGGATACGCGCCGTCCATTGTAATCATAATATGCATCACGATTATTGCCCATAAAGGGCGCATTCTGTGCGAGAGTTGGATGAGATACAGCAAGTATCACACCAGTGCCCAAGAAGTTGTTTTAACAGTGGAAATGGTGGCAGTTAATTATGTTTTAGAGAATTTTGATAGACGCTATTATGTGTTCTTCGTATTCCTGACAGAATTTTATTTGGGTTGTATCGAGACATTTGCATATGCTAATGTTAGTGTTTATGTAGAGAAAATCTTTCTCACAGAGGGCAGTGTGGCTTTAAACTCGATTTCAATACTGGGACAAGTGACGATAGCATTTTTATTTTGCTTGTAAGTAGTCACCAGTTGAGGGAATGAATATTCTGGATAATGAAGAAAGTCGTTACAAAACAGCTATCGTTCATCTGACCTGATTTCGATGATTATTCAAGCGCAAGGTGGATTTTATACAAGAATTTACCGATAGAAAATTCGAAAATCAATTATACCTTTGTGTGGAATTCAAATGTGAACAAAAATGTCATTAGGATTTGTTTGGAATGTCTGTACCAGGTGGTGCCACGAGCGAGAGACCGTTTCACCGATGAAAATTTCTGGTGCCAAGAATTTTCATCAGTGAAAAATTCCTGGTGCTACGAATTTTCATCAGTGAAAAATCCCTGGTGCTACGAATTTTCATCAGTGAAAAATTCCTGGTGCTACGAATTTTCATCAGTGAAAAATCCCTGGTGCTACGAATTTTCATCAGTGAAAAATCCCTGGTGCTACGAATTTTCATCAATGAAAAATCCCTGGTGCTACGAATTTTCATCAGTGAAAAATCCCTGGTGCCACGAATTTTCATCAGTGAAAAATCCCTGGTGCCACGAATTTTCATCAGTGAAAAATCCCTGATAGCCCACGAGGCTTACGACAAATATACAGATTTTTTACTTATCCCAACACGTTTTACTTTATACTAGCACGCCGGTAATTAGTTTGCAACAAAATTTTTAAAAGTTAATCATTTCACTTATACCATCACGCCGCTTAAAGCTCGGAACGTGCTTCAGGATTGGTCGACTAAAAAATGGTTGTTTTGTAAAGACTTTCCTCATTGATCGTCATTTCGTAACGTAGTGGTAAATTCTCAATAATACACAGTTTGCGCCATGTACTTTTCCCTTAGAATTATAGTCAATTTTACGTTATAAGTATCGTAACGTAAAAACATCAAAGTTCAGTGTGCGCTCGCGCTTTCACGTTACGGTTATAAAAGTCGACTTACCTTACAAAGTCACGTGATTTCCGAAACTAGGAACTGTTTCTTATATTAAATATAAATACAATTTCCGTTTTAACTAATTCGAAACAATGCCGCAACTTTATTATTGCGAATTGAAATGATTTCAAAAGGAAAACAATGAGATAAACAGTAACACGTGCTCCTCTCGCGAATGAAGCGGGGAATTCAAAATGGCGGCAAACGAGGTCATTGCGAATCGCAATTTTTGGTCAGTGACGTCACAGTGATGTAAATAGTGGAAAATTACCGGATTGGCTGCGCTATTTTTCGATATAGCGTAACCTCCGTTAGACTTATGAGTTTCCCACTGTAGTTATAAGCATAACGGGGGTTTTTATAACGTAAAAGTCCATAGCGCAAACTGCGTAATTACTTCCACCGACAATCACTTTACTGTAAAACAAAATTTTAAAAAATGATTTCCCTTTGAATTCCTCCACAAATGTAGATTTCGCTCTTTGACTGAAATCGATGACAGATGCTTCTCAAATCTACACGTGTCAATACTATCCGGAATGTCAATAGAAGCGTTTTTATGTTTTTCCGAACGCTTATTACAACACTTGCTCGTACGAAAGTACCCGCTTTTAAAAACCGGTTTAGCAAAAGGAATTTCCACGGCAATTCTGATCACAATTGGTAAAAAATAACTTCATTTCCAATTGAATTTAAATTAAATTAAATTTATTTTTCTATTTCAGGGTTACAGTTTACCGGGAGCATGTTCAATCCTATATTGGCGACTTGTATGTACTTCTGGTGCTTTCAACAAAATACGATCGCGTTTATTTATGTGTATTGGCTCGGGCCGATCATCGGTGGACTGGTGGCGCATTTGGCTTATGGGTTTCCATTGTTGTATCAAAATAATTTCGTTTTGTTTATTGATGAGTGTTTTGTGTATTTGAGGATATTTTGGGAGAAATTAAACGGAAGAATTGTTTCTTGGGCTAATGCGATCGGTGATTTGTATATTCAATTTACTGAAATGTACGGTGGTTAGTTTGTAAAATTAAAGTGTAGTTGTCGGTACGGTTTGTCGGTGTGGTCAGCGAAATGATTTTTATTTGGTAGTTTGGTCGCGAAACGACGAAGGATTTTGGTTTTGGTTTTTAAATCATTTTGTAATGATTACAGGAATGTTTTATTATTGTGTCATCATTTTATTATTAATTTTTTTTTTTTTTGTTGATTTTTTGTTGATTTTTTTTTTTTTTTTTTGGGGGGTTGTTTTTTGATGGTTTTGATTACTTTTGAACTTTTGATAGTTTTTGATAACTTTTGATGATTTTGGACACTTGTTGACAATTTTTGTCAGTTTCGATAATTATTTGACACACTTTTGACAATTTGTGGTAATTGTTAATATTTTTTTGCTTTTTGACAATTTTGTTGAAAATTCTTTACTTTTTAGTATTTAATTTGATGATTTTTGGTAATTTGTGATAATCTTTGATGATCTGTGATAATCTTTGATGATCTGTGATAATCTTTGATGATCTGTGATAATCTTTGATGATCTGTGATAATCTTTGATG
>JAQFXT010001760.1:0-15383 GCA_034683725.1 Strigamia crassipes
CGCAAACTGAACTTTTATATTTTTACGTTACAATATTTATAACGTAAAATTGACTATAATTTTAAGGGAAAAGTACAAGGCGCGAGCTGTGTAATGACTTCATGCGAACATACAAATCGCGTCATTTTTGCTAACGATAAGTCAAGGAAAATAAGTGACTCAACCCCTTGCTTAAAGTTAAGCAAAATAAATGGGCTAACTTAAGTAAAATATTATTTTAAAAAGCAAATTTTTCTTAACCAACTTCAACTCATCTTTAAATTTTAATAAAAAAAAAATATATTCTAACAAAATTAACAAGAAAGCGATAAAAAAAAAAAACATCATGATACTACAACGCTAGATACACTAACAAACACTTTGCATGGAAACTTAATGGTTTTGGCATAGATCCAACATCCATTTGAGCTCATGTTCTTCCTTCACAAACTTAACTCAAATGCAAATGTTGTATCAAAAACGTTTAGCATGTCACCGTCCAATCAGCCATTCCATAAAAAAAAAAAAAAAATTTAAAAACCAAAAAAAAAAAAAAAAAAAAAAAAAAATTTTTACTTACTTGACTAAGACTGAGAATAAATCCTCTTGAACCATTGTCAAGGAAGAATCCATTGGGTACAGTTCCTTCTTTGTGTTTATGTAACTCTGATGGATTTCTTCCAACGGCTGAAACGTAACCGTGCTAAATTAATTTTTCAACATTTTATTTAATAACATCACATAGTATTTAATTGAAATTTCATTTAACCACAAGTAATGACTCAATAAATTGTCAACTTTTGCAATTCATGGATAATTAAATAATTTGTAAATGCACTTAAACCGAGTGGTTTATCACCAAATACCGGAAATAAAATAACCTAGTATCGACATATTTTGCAATACTAATCCCAAAGCACTTTCAATCAAGCTTTGACCTGCTTCGGTGGCCCTCTTGCAAACTATCCAGTTTATAGCGTGGTTCGTTTAGTATTCCGTAAAGTTCCGATTAATGCCCAGGCATTAACTCTATTTTTACTCCCAACCACAAACGATTTTTTTTTTTTACATTTTGCATTTTTGTACTTAAATATGCATTTTTATTTTACGTTTATTGCAGAAATTGGCACTGAGGCCTCGGTGCTTAAATGGACATACCGTATATCTTCGAATTGCGCCCTCGTGCGCTAATTACCGAATTTGTTCCCCCTCTCCCGCTGGCTATTTTAAAACCATTTTCTGACGTCGGCAATGTTTTTGCGACGTTTTGCACACGTTTCCGATAAAACTATCGAAAACGTCGATAAATGATCGCAATAATGTTGAAAATGTCGCAAAAAAACGTGCCTATAATTGAGCCCCGTGCGTAATTTGAAGCCCGCGCACTATTTGCAAAATTTTGAGACTCGTGCGCAACTCGAAGATATACGATATGCCACCATAGCTTCAGAGCCGACTTAATACCACTGGAAGCCCTAAGCCAGGGATCGGCAACCTTTTGAGATGGAAGAGCCAAAAGTTACAATTACAAAATTTCCCAGTTTTTAAAGAGCCACTAACAGTTTTGTTTCAATATTATGGTATTGAATTAATACAATATTAAATTAGGTCCCATACAGCCTGGTTCCCAAGCGGCTGTCAGCTGTCCGTCCTCCGCAGTATAATACTTTTTTATGAGTTTTGAAAATAAAATAATATAATTGTTAATATTTGCGCATAGAACTGGAGAGCCGCATCTTGACATCGATAGAGCCGCAGGTTGCCAACCCCTGCCCTAAACCCTTAAAAAATTTTGGTGTCCCTAAATATGTCTAATTCAAAATATACAGCAATTACTAAGGTTGCGTTCGGATCGGATCGGATGATCGGTTCGTCATCCGATCAAGATCAGATCAGATTGCCGAGAAATCCAAAATCCGATCCGAAGTTTCCGGCCAATCCAAAATAAAATAAAATGACAAAAAAATATTATTACATGCAACAATCCAAAACGCGCACACAAAAATTTGTTCGTTTTTTATCAAAAAACTGAAAAACGTGTTTGTTTTTTTATCAAAAATCTGGAAAATTTGTCCGTTTATTATCAAAAATCTGGAAAATTTGTCCGTTTATTATCAAACATCTGGAAAATTTGTCCGTTTATTATGAAAAATCTGGAAAATTTGTCCGTTTATTATAAAAAATCTGGAAAATTTGTCCGTTTATTATCAAAAATCTGGAAAATTTGTCCGTTTATTATCAAACATCTGGAAATTTGTCCGTTTATTAATCAAAAACCTAAAAAATTTGTTCGTTTTTTATCAAAAACGAGAAAAATTTGTTCGTTTTTTATTAGAAACGAGAAAAATTTGTTCGGTTTTGTAATAAAATGTTATATGTTTTGTGTACGTTTTGAATCCGAAATCCGATCCAAAATCTCCTGATCCGATCAGATAGAAACAAATCGAGAGGTTGCATCGGATCGTCAGATTCCTGTCCGGGCAATATTCGGATCGAATACGGATTTGCGTAAATCTGATCCAATCCGATCCGAACCTTAGCAATTACCAACATAATAAAATTTTGAAAATTTTGTGAAAGCAATTTGAACGTAATAAGTTTTGTGGTAAATTTTCCATTAAAAATTTTGATAAATCTTGGTGCCCCCTTTCCCTCGATGCCCTAAGCACATGTTTATACAGTTGAACCTCGTTATAACGAACCGCGATATAACAAATTTTTGTTATAACGAATTTTTTTAGATGACTCGATTGGTTTCCCATAGAACACCATGTTAAAAAATTTTAATATAACAAATTTTGCTATTACGAATTATTCGTTATAAAGAACAAGTTTTTAAGAACTCTCTAATACCCACAAGTCCTTTTTATAACAAATTTAAAAAATTAATCACATGACTCACTCGTTTACACGCTGTGGCAGAAAATTTCATTTTTTAAATTGATGAAAATAAACATTTTATTTTAAAAAATACTCTAAAAAGTTTAATTCAAACAAAAATCACCAGGTGTATAAATAAATAATGCTTTTTATGATAAACATGAATTTGTTTTCAGTTACAAAACTGAAAAAAAATTTTGTACTGTAATTTCTTATAACAAACTTTCTTTATAACAAACAGATTTTCAGGTCCCTTGCGATTCGTTTAACGAGGTTCGACTGTATTGTTTAATGGTTAATCCAGCCCTGAATAGCCTCTTTACGTACAGTGCAATAATCTTCGTCTATCATATCCTTCAACGCCGACGATTCCAAAAAACACCGACTGCTGTCATTTTCGAGGTCGGCTTTCAAATACGGAGCCATCTAGAAATAAAAAATAAAAATAACAGTTTTAGGTGGTTTCTGTTGCCAAGAAGAATTGTTTTCCTTCACATTTTCATTAATCAAATTGACAGTTGCCAAGCAAACGGTTTCATTTAATCAACAGAAATTTATTCGCATGTGACAATTCATTGCCCGTAGGTAGGAAAAGACCCGAGCGAAGAAATAGGATATTTCCCGGAACTTGCATCTCCCGGCCTCTCATTCGTGGCCCTAATTTCATAGATATTTAATATACCCGCACACATTGCTATGGAAATTTTATTGAGCTCATAAAGTGTGATAACATTTTATTTATGACCCAGCAACCAACTTAAGACTTGTGGCAGATGCAAAATTTGAATAATTTCTTGTAATTTGCATTTTATTATCAAGTTTGGAGTTGAAGCAATTGATTAAAATTAAATCTGCGAAGGAAAAAAATAAAAATAAAATTTGATTTTGAAGTTAATGTGTCTCACCTGTCTGGGAAAAGCCACAAAAGTAAAAGCATTGTATTGTCTTAATTTCCAGTAAACAAAATGAATGTCGTGATGTTGTTGTTCGACGACATCTTGAATAAAGTTGAGAATCTCTTTCCATTGATTTGCGGTAACCCGAATCTGCACAACAAAATGAAAAACAACTCTTGTCATTGATGTTTCAGTAATTGAGACTGAGTAAACAAAAACGACAACAAAATTTTATAATAGGTGCATTCAATTTCGAAATCTATCAGTACCTTTTGTAGCTTGTTACTTATCTTCCTTGTGCAAAAGGAAGAAAATGTACTTTTGAATGAACGCCCTAATAATTTTTACTTTTGAATTATTTGCGCATGCAGACATTCACGACCTTTTTTACAGTTAGAACTGCCATTTTACGGTAAAAACAAACGTTTTAACAGCAAAAACGGCCCTTTTACGGTAAAAACAAACGTTTTTTGCAAAAACGGCTCTTTTACGGTAAAACAAACGTTTTTACAATAAAAACGGCCTTTTTTACGGCAAGAACGGCCTTTTTACGGCAAAACAGCCTTTTTTATGGCAAAATGGCCTTTTTTACGGCAAAACAGCCTTTTTTACGGCAAAACGGCCTTTTTTACGGCAAAAACGGCCCAAATTCTAATTACTAACCCAAAAGTAAAAACCAAAAAGTAGATAAGTGACCCAATTGGTACCTTTTGCATAAGTACCTTTTGGCACTTTCTTTTTGGAAGAAATGACGTTTTTTACGTCACTTCCGCTTTGCATAAAGAAGATAAGTAACAAAAGGTACTTATAGATTTCGAAATTGAACGCACCTAACTATTTCTCAAAATATCATTACAGTTATGGAAACTAATTATTTTAAATTTTTTATTTATGTACCGTAGATGTTCCTATATAACACCAGTGCCAGTCAATTTAAATATTTTAGTCATTTAGATATTGAATTTAGTAATTTTGGTCAATTTAGATATTGAATTTAGATATTGAATTTAGTCGTGTTGGTCAATTTAGATATTGAATTTAGTCGTTTTAGTCAATTTAGATATTGAATTTAGTCGTTTTGGTCAGTTTAGCTATTTAATTTAGTCGTTTTAATCAACTCAGATATTGGGTTTAGTCAGTTTGATCAATTTAGATATTAAATTTAGTTGTTTTGATCAATTTAGATACTGCACTAAGTCGTTTAGGTCAATTTAGACCCGAGCTGTATAGGATACCACGTTGTTTCAGTATCCCTTGTTTAGTGAGAGCATTTACGATAGTCATTGGCAAATGCGCCGTTAAACCAGCACGGTTGAGTCAATTCGTGTCGAGTTGGACATAAAACAGAAGTTTGCGCACGTATGCGCTGTTAGAAAATTTCATAAATACACAAAATATTATTATCAGCCACGCGCACGTTGTCAGTTACAAACATTAAACTCGTCTGCTTTTCATTAGCACCAACGGTGGTTCGCGTTTACTCGCCAAATTATCTGCAAAGTCTACAAATCTGTCATTTGTTTGATCAAATTAAGCTGGAAATAAAATAATTAAAAAACTTTCGGATAATAAAATTCAATTATGCGCGCAATAAAACTAGATTAATCTCATTTTTGACTCTCTTAATATCCCCATTTACATACATTTCACCATCTTTGATTTCGCCTAAAACAGGTAAACCAAGTTTTCTCGCTTATTTCAGCCCAAAAATATCAAAAATAATTTTTTCTTCTTCATTTTCATTATTGTAATTTATTTTTCCTCAAAAAAAAACCAATAAATTATTAAGAAATGTGCGATTTATTGCCTTAAACTTACTTTAACCTTCGGTACATTCGGTTGCTTGAAGTAGAGCGAGTATAAAAGGTAAAGTCCTCCAGTTCTCCATTGAAATGAATGCGGCGGAAGGCAATAACTCAAACTCACATTTAAACAGTCATCTGTAAACTATAAAAAAATAAAATAAACAATATATAATATTGATATTAATTAGTAAAAAGCGCTTACTGTTTGCAGTTCAATTTCATTTTCATGTCCGCTAATTAAAAATAAAACCAAAAAAAATTAAAATTAAAAAAATTAAACAGCGAGATATAGATAAATTAAATGTAATTAAATGTCATAGTAAATCAAATTCAAGTCGTTTTAATTTCCCAAATTAAAAATCAACATTGCCGGCAACTATTTCTCAAGATAATTGTGACAAATGTTCATGTTCACTGCACTTTTCTCCAAAATTCCATGACAAATGTTCATTCCCAACTTGGAACGAAAACTTGTTTCATTAGATCGAGCATAATTAGTGTCAAAAGCAATTATTTTCACCAAACATGAAGATAATTAGCTGAGTTATCCCGCTTGTGGGATTTCAAAATGGCTCACGTCTCGCCATCTAGCGCGCAAATTGTCAACTAAAAATTAAAATATTCACGTCTAAAAATCGATTATTCACCTAAAAATGTACGATAATCTCATTTCTTTCCACACTTTGGCGTATTCTTCAAACCGAACACATTTTGTCTTCTGAAATCGTCGCAGTAATTCTTCCAAATCAACACGAACTCCGGCCGCTATTTTATGCGTTCTACAAAATACATCAAGTGATTAAACAATAACGTTTTTCATACGTAAATCTCTCTGTAATCTACTTACGCATTCATATTTACTTCTGGTCGACAATTGTAATGAATATTTCACCGTTAAAACCAATAAAATACCTTTTTAATTGGTCGCATCTGTGGTAACGTTCAGTACGCAACAAATGGCTGACACGAGCATGCTGGAAGGTAGCGCAACCTTGTGGTAACACTGCGAAACTATTTCTTAACGCATGGTGGAAAAGCCTAACGATGATTTAACAAAGATTGCAGACTTTTCTTCCTGTTAATTGAAATGTACAAGCGTATTACACAATTTAAGCTACATTAATTTTGGCAAGCCGAATTTAAAGTATTGTCAGCTTAACTCATAAACTTTAATAAATGTTTTTAGGTATTAACTTTATTCTTACTTTTATTGGCAATGTCTTGGCAATAAATTCCACATGTTTGTGACAATTGAAAAGTTTTCATTTGCTGCAAAAATTACTATAAGAATGGTAGCCCTTTGCATATACTCCAAGAAAGACTTCAAACCCTTGAAATTCTTCTGTTTTGTGGCGACCATCAACATAACAACTCAGTAAAAAAAAAAAAAAACAGTTAAAAGTAGTCCCATTTCAAAACTACTTTAATTCCAACAATTTTTGGCCAGTTTTGACAAATTCAATTCTTAGTGCGTCAATTAATAGCGGAGTATTCATCGCATCTCTTTGACAATTATCTCTTCGACAGTTTGTCGAGGTGATGTACTGTCGAAGAGACGGGTTGTCGAAGAAAAGAACGTTAAAGAGTTGATTGTTGATGTGATCGATTGTCGAAGAGATTGATTGTCGAAGACTTGAATGTAGAAGAGAAGAGCGGAAAAGACGTAAACAAATTTACAATTACAATAGTTAGACAGTTTGCTCATTTCAAGCTGTAATTATAAGCATGTATGTGTATCCGTCTAGTGCTCCACCGTGAATTGTCTATTCCATAATTATATCGGCTTCCATCATTGGTTGTTACACTGCACTTCTTCCAATGAATTGATTGAGACTGTAAAAAATTGTGTTCTTTAATGTACATTTATTTGTTCGTCTCTTCGACAGAACGTTTCTTCGACAATACGTGTCTTCGACATTCGTCTCTTTGACAGTTTGTCAAAGAGACATACTGTCGAAGAGATGACCACTTTTATGACCTGTCAAAGACATGGCTCGTCGAAGTGATGAACAAACACCAACCCACACCTCTACTCCATACTGTCTTATTCATTATTGGTAATAGTAACACATTGAGAACATTACAATAACCCAATATGTGACACACAACACTATCAAGGATCCTTTCATTTATCACTGGTAGAAATAAGGACAAACAAGCAATAAAAACAAACATCACCAACGTCCAACCCACACCCCCACTCCATATTGTCTTATTCATTATTGGTAACAGTAACATATTGAGAACATTACAATAACCCAATAAGTCACAAACAACACTATCAAGGATCCTTTCATTTATCACTGGTAGAAAGGACAAACAAGCAATAAAAACAAACATCACCAACGTCCAAACCAAACACAAAAAACTTTCAGTTCTTTAAAGTGACATCAAGAGGAAGGAAATGATTATACGCTCTGATTATTATCTTTGAAAGCATTTCCAGTCTAAGCCTAACATGGTAAAGGAGGGACACATGATTGATTAAAGATTTCTGGGCAGAGAAAATTTTTCTGATCTGCTTACACAAAATTTTCCTTCTACAGTAATTACTAATTAGTAGAAAACTTTCCCTCGTTGCTCTAATGGTGTCCGTGGTAGATAGCCTTGAGTGTAATCAGTAAACTCGTGCAGAATATTGCATTTGCTCATAAAATATTCAATATGTATTTTAGTTTACCGAGCAACATCGATGCAACCAAAAATCTTCACTAAAAACGAGTAAACAAAATCTGCATTGCAGTGGTCAGAGCCCAACATAACCAACTAAAACAGTCAGATTTATTATAGAATCAGTGGTATGTACACAGACGTAGACAGGAAAAATAGATTTATATTTATTCACGTAATAATCCAACAACAAGAAAACTTCATGTAAACTTCATGTAAACAAACAAAACAAACACAATATAAATTATAATGCAAAAGATGTAATATAGTATTCATTAACTTTATTTTATAAATTTTTAATTTGTTATTTTAACTGATCAAAGTATGTAAATATAAAACTCGCAACATCCGCTTAGCTTTTACTTACAATCACAAATTCTCAGTAGAATTAAGACTTATCTAGCAAAACAAACAACTCAAACACCATTAAAAGCTTATTTTTTCCGCAAAACTTAAGGTATTTTGTTTCAGTCCCAAGAGCCATCTCATTGACATCCCAAGATATTAGATCAACTTAAACTGTCACCAAATCCTTACAGCGACTTTAAGCCGTAAAATCGATCCAAAACAGAAATAAAATAACGTTAAGAACATAATAATTAACTCAAACAACTAATTTATTATCAAAACGTAAACATTACGTGTTATTTCTTTTACCCGACGAATTTATTACATTTTGTACGTGTCTCGAGCAGAAACACTTGAGCAGGGGAAAAATAAATCAAGTACAGTGAATTATTTATTTCAAGTGTTAGGACGCAAACCATACGAGTTTGGGTCTGTAGATGGCGCCGATTTTCTTTTAATTCATCAACGAGAAAAACGCAAATAAATTGTACATACTGCACTTGAAAATAAACTTTACACTTTGTTTTTATTTATTCATTGTGTATCATTCTTTTTTATTCACAGTCGATGAATTTTTTATAATTTCTATTTTTTTTAATATTATTTTCTGTGTGCTAGAAAAGTCCAGCTGAATAGATGAAATTACACAATCGTTTTGCGCGCTACGGTGGCAATTTTGTGCACTACGTGGTAGGCAACAAGTAAACAGCATATTAAAATGCTTACTAGTTGTGCTGCTTTTGGGTGTCACAAAATTTTTTTTTTCCCGGTATCTGTTTATTTATTAAACGATCGAATCAAAAACTGCATTCAAAATACACTAGCGCAATGTGTTTGTTACCTAACATGGTCTGTGCATGCGCGAAAAGACCCGGATGAAAACAACAACAGTAATTTGGTCTATACTGCAACCAAAAATAAATATATAACTTCTAGTAACAAATTAAAGCTAAATTCAAAAACTCTCAGTTGTGACATCACAGATGCTCTTTATTATGTAATTAAAAATGTCACAGAAGTGAAATAAAGTATTCCAATAAACAAAAATGTTTATTCTACAGTGCTCAGTTAGTCTTAATTATAATGAGCATGCCAGCAACAAACTTGTGGTTGTATTCAGCCGCAGTTGTCACAAACGTACTTTGAATTGTCACCAGTGGATGACATACTTCAGAGGGCATTTTAACTAAAAACAATTAAAAAAAACAGCATATTTTTAAGACATTCAAATTGGTTGAGCAAACATTTTCAATTTGCTTAAACAAGTAAAAATATGTGAAGTAATGTGAGGTTCCAAGTTATCCTTGGAGCTTCAATTACATACACAATGGTAAAGTGTCCCCTTGAATTGACAATAGGAAATATAAACTATGTGTGTATTGTTTCGAAAAGATTTGATATACTAAAAAATAAAACAGTTCTTGTTTAGCTTTCAAAGAGGAAAGTTGTGCGTCTTTTCTGCCCACAGAATCGTTACAGTAAAATGACTTATGTTTGAATGCTCCTTAATGAAATATTATGATTACTATCATGCTTATGTGTGCGCAGCTGAGATCTAAATAACTACTCAAGAGAGCACAAAAGTGAAAATGTTTTCAAGATTGATAATAGCAATAACTAACTTGCAAGTAAAAACCAAAAAAAAAAAATTAATTTTTTTTGCACCAATGTCTGCAAGAACAGGTTTCCTTATTATTTAGAAACATTTTCCAAATATCTTTCGTATACAGTACATCTTAAAAATCTTTTGCAAAAATGTCTAATTATAGTCTAATTATAGTTTAATTATAATCGTTTAACGTCTATAATACCTCAGGAAAAGCTGCGCCAGGGGCAAACTGTGAATCAGGCGCCCAAGGCCAACAAAATGGCACCCAAATACTTTATTCCAGCCTTGACAGGCATTTTAGTACCTAAAATAAGCATTTTCTATGATCCTAGGACGCTGAAATAGGCATAAGACTAGGCCACAATTCGGAGCTTTACGGTAACCCAATTGGAATTTGTGTTCGTCGCAAAAAAATCGCCAATTGCATTAAAATTTGCCCGCTTCTGAGAATCCTCAGTTTTTGTTAGTTTCTTTTTCAACAACGGGCAATCGCGTTGAAAATGTCGCAGTTGTGTGCAGTTTAAAGCATAAACCTGGCGTCTTCTGTTAATCCGTTTAACGTATTCTGTGACCGCTTTGCAAACACTGGCAGCACCAATGGCTGCCCTAAGCAACACCCACCTACAAGAGGTGTACTGGCCAATAGTGATCAACTGACTACTGGTTACAGGGCAAAAACAGAAGTGACTTCTATGGAATCTGCATGACCCCAAGAAGTCAGTCTCTTCCCAACTAGCAACGTGGTAAGGTCTTGTTGACAACCATGTCCCTCTCGCTAAAGCAAGACTTGACCTGAGACAGTCAGAGAAATTCGGGTAACGCTGGGCACACAAATGGTGACAATCTCCGGCGCCCACGTGGTTCTTGCTAGCCACGTTGTTGTCGATTGACATAGGTTAGGGCATGGCATCATGTCCTAGGTTGGAAAGCACTCTCTGCAACCAACCCCTAGACAACTACTTTGAATAAAACAAACAAGTTCTAATCGGTTCTTTTCTATTCGTGATCAGCATCCAGCACTGCTTGGCATTCCCCAAGTCCGAATGCCTCATCATAATTCAAGCAAAGATTTTCTTAACCAATCTAAACCTACCTATTATTACCAAGCCTTACTTCAGTTTGGCACTGTTGTACTTCTGAAAGATTTAAAGCGAGCTAGCCTCATGCTATCTGGATTTTTTCTCGTCAATCTTCGAATGTATTTCTTCCGAATAACATTTAAAACCTGCAACATAAAACTAAATAAATGATGATTTACAAGCGTTTACGTCAGTGGCGTAGCATGAAATCAATGTGCAAGTTGGGTTGATGGGCCCTTAATTTAAAAAAAAAACTTTTTATCCCTCATAGACTCCGTGTCAACCGCAAGCGCTGCACACCTGATTACTGCGCCACTGGTTTACAATGATGCTACCTCTTTATCGAGGAAACAATAAAGAATTGAGACCGAAATGCCCTGTAAATAAATAAAAATCATAATTTTTTTTTATGGTTAAACACTTGTAATTTATTTCTTTTACTTCGGATGATTGTAAAATAGCGTTCGAGATCATGTAAGCATTTTCAAGTACATCGCCGCCGCCAGGGTTGAGAAAAAAGATAAGATTGGGAATTCCCAGCAGAGGGAAAAGAACCATCGTTGCTTTAATTGTTTTCCTAATTAAATTTCAAAGAAAAGTCAATTTTTATTTAACCAAGCTAATTGAATTTGCCTCTTACTTCAGTTGTTCTGATTCGATTCGTTCTTGAGATTGTAACCGCGTTACTAAAATTCGAAGTATGTTGATTAAAAAAATGAGATTGAGCTGTCGGAGAAAAATAATTAAAAGTTGACTATAAGTACACAAACTCGAAATTAATTGACTTGAGTTTAACATTAATAATGATTAATAGACAGCACGTCAATCATACCCACAGATTAGGAAATTTTGATCATGCCACACTGAAAAGTTAATGTCAAACGTCATCATAATGCGACGTAAAATATGCTTAAATTAAATAAATTAAATAAATTTGAAACATTAATTCTTGCAAAAAACGTTTTGTATAGAAATAAATCAAAATGCTGTCTGACAACGTTATGATTAATGTATTCATGCGCGAAGTCCGCGCGTATATTAGCGTCTAATCATTAGTGTTTCTACCTTTCTCCCCTTCTAACCCCTAATTATTCACACAATAGTTCAGCCTGTAGGTCGCGTGACCATAACTTACCTTTTTCCCTCTCTAACCATAAAACGTCACTTGAAAGTAATCCACTGGCCGCTTCTCATCTAGAGTCCACACTGCGTGACCGTCCAGCAATCACTGGCCAACATTCACGATCCCTTCTGCAGTTCCCTTGCAATAGGTGTAGCTGCGGTCCGATTTTGGCCAATCGGACACAGGGACCTGGCAATGACCGGAAGTGGCGTGTACGGAGTCGACAAAAAGAGAACAAGACAGTCTGTGCTGTGACATGATAGGGATAAGTCCACAATGGCCTGTTTCCTGGACCCGCACTCAACCCCAAGTGCGGCCATCTCCGACTCTGTGTGCCCGTCCTGCGGGCCACGGGGTCCTGAGCAGCCCAATCGTGTGCGCCACGCGTTCCTAATGTGTGGCGCGATAGCAAAGATCAGGCGCTCGCTGGCCACGCCATCCACAATCTCGTGACCAGCGGTCAAGACTAAGGATGGAGTCGAGGAAATTTATGCAAATGGATAATCACACATAGGTGCACTAGCCCCTAGACAAACACCCATCAATAAAGTGTAACACTTCATTTAAATAGTGCGTCTTGTGTGGTTTCTTTCATTCTATAGTGTGTGTTGCGACCAGCGACACGTGGCGACCGGAGCCGAACACTCACAACTGTAAATGCGCTACTTTATACTCTATTCAGTGACGTTCCTCGTACCTAGCGCGAGTTTATTATCTGGGAACTTTTATTTTACACATTCACGACGCGAAGAATCCAAGTCTACAATTAATAACATATTGGGTACACGAAGACTTTAGCGCTTGAAAGTTCCAAAACCAACAGACTTCTTGTATAGAGCGCTAACCTATCTGCACCCCATGCGCACTTACACCGCGCACTATTTTCTGTGTGAAGAGCAGATCCGTGACAAATTTATGTTGGAGTTTATTGGTTAAGCTTTCTCGCTTCACCCTGAGAATATTTTACAATCTTTACATTTTTGAGCTGCATAAAGCAGGAAAAAAAGTGTCTAGACTACTTTCATATATAGAAATAAAGCAAATGTATAATAATTGTCATGATAAAATATCACATAAATTGAATTTAAAATATTCAAAAAGGAATTTATTAAAAGCATTAAAACCAAAATGCTCCAGATCTTAAATCTCTCGCGGTGCAGTGACGGATCGGAGGATTTGTGCAATGTGAAGCCTCCCACCAAACCATACACCGGATATGTGACACTGCAATATAAACGAGCCCATTACTCATTGTTATATTCAATCAAACAAACGCTGCACTTCTGTGCATACAAAAATGAAATCAGAAAATCTTGATTTCTGACTCGTCGCAAATCGTGCATACCTAAAGCGATTAAGCTAATGCGTTTGTGCTTTAATTTACCTATTAAAATTCCAATTTTTTTCCTTTGCCTTTACTGCTTATAAATTCACATTAATCTTTGTCACACAACCATTACAGTGCCTACGTGCCATCACTTCACAACAGTGCTCTAAAGATGAGCTGTAATGCACACAACATTACAATCCCCCCCGAAGAAAAATGTAAAAAAAAAAAATAACATTTCGACGTGCAAACAAGTATGAAATAAAAATAAACTTTTTCGAGCAGCTTAACTGTTAAAGCTACTGTAATAGGTGCAGCCAATATCCAAGTGTAATACAATTCACCGTATTTTTTCCAACAGTGCTCGTGGTGATTCTCAGTCATAACCCAAGCCCAGGTACCAACAAAAAGTGCAGGCAAACCTATAAAAAGGTAAATAAAAATTACGAACCACGCTTACAATGCCACTTTATAAACATTTATTCATGAAACACTATAGATTTTGTTTTTTTTATTATCTTTTTACTAGTGAGATGCTTGAAAATTCAAATGACCGTCATCATCTTTCACTCTAGCGGCGATTTGCATTTTAATCATTCGTTTAAGAAGTTAAAACATGAAGAAACCGGACCCCCGCAGTTTCCGAAATGCATGTTAAGTATATTCGAAAATTATGAGTAGTTTTCATGAATAATTAAATGATTTTTTTTGTCTTACCCCAACCGACTGCACAGAAGAGAAAGAACGGCGCTCTGTCATCGAATATGGAGACGGTGATGCGTCGGTGGAGATACACACCTTCGAGAAACATCCAGTTAATGCTGCACATAGTAGACCACAATTGCAGGCAAAGAACTGTCTTGCAAAGCCAGTCCTAAACAAAATTGATTGGACGTATAAAAAAAAATAAATAAGTAAAAACGAGCGCTGTATTTCAAGTTTATCAAGCGAATAAAAGAAATAAATTAGTGTTATAAATTTCTCTTTTTATCTCGAATTTAAAAAGAATATATATTTTATAACTTGTCTAAAACTTTCGCTGAAAAACAGCAGCTGGCATGCGGAAACTGAAAAAAAAAAAAAGGCTGCACTGAACATTTTCTTAATAGGTTTTAATCTTTAATTTTTTATGTTTATTGTAAGTAGTTGTGTAATTTCCTTACAAAATCGATATTTGGAATTTTTTACTAGATCAAATTGCAGAATCGTTTTGCGCGCTCTAGTGGCAATTTTGTGCACTACGTGGTAGGCAACAAGTAAACAGCGTATTACAATGCCTACTAGTTGCACACGAGCACACTGGAAAGACTAAAAGATTTCCAGGATTAAGAAAGTGATACACCTTAATCAATAAACAATAAAACAAACAAAAAAAAACAAGGAATAATTAACCAAAGTATAATAATACAACTTACAAGTCAAAAGTAGACACAGAAATTAGGTCTGACGTCAGTGGAGCGGAAAGCAGAAGCGCGGAATTCGAATTCTGCGCTTCTGAATCAAATTTTGGACTTTAAAAAAATACAAGAAAACAAATATTCACTAAAGCGGAATTTCGCAATTCCGCTCTAGTGAATATTAATAAATGAAATGGCGCAGAATTTAATTCTAAAAAACCGCCTAAAGTGCCCAAAACGCTAAAAATAACTATTAAGGTGAGGTCGGGG
>JAQFXT010001761.1:0-15374 GCA_034683725.1 Strigamia crassipes
AGATAAGTGACCCAATTGGTACCTTATGCATAAGTACCTTATGGCACTTTCCTTTTGGAAGATATGACGTTTTTTACATCACTTCCGGTTTGCATAAGGAAGATAAGGAAGATAAGGAAGATAAGGTACTTATGGATTTCGAAATTGAACGCACCTATTGATTTACCAAATGGTGATCGTGACTACCCAAATAATACAACCCCAGAAAGCCATCGTCACAAGTCTACATTAAACTCATCTTTACAAATGGTTTTTAAACATTCAACTAGGTTAGGTAGGTTAAATTATTTTATTATATAACAAAATAAAACGTGTCTGTAATTCCTAGCTGGGATTAAACCCAGTTTCTCCAAAGTTCCAAACCAGGTGCTCATACCACTTCGCCACCAGAGACTACATTTAGTTTATCTTTACAAATGGCTTTTAAACATTCAACTACACTAGGTAAGTTTTATTATTTTATTATATAACAAAAAAAAATCTCTAGCTGGGATTGATCCCAGTTTCTCCCAAGTACCAAACCAAGTGCTCTTACCACTACGTCACCGGAAACTGCATCACTGGAAACTACATCAAATTTATCTTTACAAATGGCTTTTAAACATTCAACTAAACCTCAACCTAACCTAACCTAACCTAGTTAATATTTAAAAGCCATTTGTAAAGACATTCTTGATGTAGTTACTGGTGGCTTAGTGGTAAGAGCATCTGGTTTTGTACTTAAGAGAAACAGGGATCAATCCCAGCTAGGAGTTACAAACAAATTTTTTTTTGTTATATAATAGAATAATGTAACCTACCTAACCTAGTTGAATGTTTAAAAGCTACTTGTAAAGATGACTCTAATGCAGTTTTTGGTGGTGTAGTGGTAAGAGCACCTGGTTTGTTACTTGGAAGAAACTGCGTTCAATCCCAGCTAGGAACTATACACAAAATTGTTTTTTTCAACCGTTAATTTGGCAGGATATAATCAATCGAGTGTTTGTGACTCAAAAGCTATTTATTGAACATCACTCGTCGGAGGGGGCATATTAAGTCCTCCAAAAAGATGTTGGTGTGGTAGATGAATGCTTAGAGCAGGGCTGTCCAACTGCAAGTGCCCCAAGGGCCGCTTTAAAAAAAAATGCGGTTTGGAGGGCCGCAAAATAAATACTTCTTATGCAACTTTATCAGTGAGTTTTAATAGGTGTGGCATGCATATACAAAGAAAAACCGCGTTTGTATTATTATTTTAAATTATTAAAAAATTATCAAATTACAAAAAAATTAGTAGGAAATTTCGTATTTGAGGGTAATTTATACATTTAGAAGCCCGCTCCGCGGGCCGCAATAACTGAGGTTGCGGGCCGCGTGTTGGACAGCCCTGGCTTAGAGCAAGGGTTAGGATGATGTCATCTGATCACTGGGAATCCTTGTAAAAGATGCAGATCCTGCGCTGATGTTCATCATTGATGATGACATGACAATGTCATTTCATCATCACTGTGTTATTAATATTGTGTTTATTTCAACGTTAAGGTATTAATGTGTTTGACTCACTGTCAAGGTGTATTAATGTGTTTTTTCAGCGTCAAGGTATTATTGTGTTTGACTTACTGTCAAGGTATTAATGTTTTTATTTCAGAGTCTAGGTGCTGTGTTTATTTCAGCATCAATGTATTATTGTATATTTAACCCAACATGACTAAAAACACACGGGCGCACAACATCCTAGGAACGGGCCTGATGCTAGGAACATCAAAAAGAAACGATCTTTCTCCAAAACCTTGTGAAAATTTTTTTCTCCAACATGATCATATTACTACAAATCTCACTGAGCATTATTAATTTCAAATTTACATCTAGTTTTAATTTTGACTCTACCTCTTAAGTTTTTACTAATGCTTTTATTTCTATTTTTTATATCTAATTTTTGCTGGTTTTAAAAAAAAAAGAAAACCACCAAACTTTTGTCTAAAATTTTTATTTTTTTTTAAAAAGTATTTTGAAAAAGTATTTTGAAAAAGTATTTTGAAATATTATTTTATTTTGTATTTTCAAAATCCTTTTGCAAAGTATTTTATTTTGTTATTTTCAAAATACCTTTTACAAGGTATTTTATTTGGTATTTTCAAAATACTTTAGTGAAGTATTTTGCACAACACTGATGACATTATGAAATCATGTTTAATCAATATCTTCATTACTATCACATAATGTCTCTTGGGTCATGTGTTTTTGTTACGACAACAATAAAGACTTTTTAGTGGCTTTCCTTTGACTACACAAGAAAAACAGACACATAGAAGCGTACAAAATCAAAATCAAAAACCTAAATTTAAAAAAAAAATCGAACATTGGTTTATTTTTAATTGCAGATGTGTACAATCAAAGAATAATTTTAGATAAATTGTGCGATTAATTCGAAAAACAACAACTATCATTTAATCTTACACAATTCCTCATCTTATTGCAAACCGCGCTGTATAATTGAGCACAATTAGTCGTAATCAAATGCAATAAAAAGCCAAAACTTAAATTACAATTAACAAAATTTTCATATGATTAAACAGCATAGTTACATCAAAGACTTCAATCTAAGATTGTTTAGTCCTTGGTTACACACATAACTTGTTTGCACCTATATTGCTTAATGGAATGACATTAGATTGTCTGCTCTACACATACCCAGCTGGAAGTTTAGTAAGAAATCGAAACTGAATCTTAATTATCAATTGTACTTATAAAAGGCACTGAAATATATTTTCTTGGCTCCCTAAACAGCTTAATCATCATTTGACAAACATTAGTATTTAACGATAAAAGTAAAAAAATAAAAAAATCACATTTTGTTTAACAAACAAAAATAATTTTGAGTGAATTTAGTGCAAGAGTTGCTGAAATAATTATTTCTTTTTTGACAATGACATGTTTTCTATTTTTTTCTTTTCAATTACTTTGGTACAGCAAAGAATTTTTTCTAAACATTTAAAATAAGAATTAAAGTCAGTTTTTCGGTGATTTCATTTCCCGTTGCTTCAATTTGATTACACGAAGACGTCTGC
Organism: Strigamia crassipes; assembly: GCA_034683725.1. Classification (NCBI taxonomy): domain Eukaryota; kingdom Metazoa; phylum Arthropoda; class Chilopoda; order Geophilomorpha; family Linotaeniidae; genus Strigamia; species Strigamia crassipes. The sequence continues at coordinate 3,045 of JAQFXT010001761.1, forward strand.
GTCAAGTACAATTAATTCATCATTTAAAAAATAAATTTAAAAAAATGTAAGAAAAATAAGAAAAGTGTTTTTGGTAAAAAGAAACATTCGCACTTCTTCGTTTGTTGAATACATTTGTGCCATCGGGAAATCCATTTTCTAACTCTGGGATTTTGGTTTGGGAATTTAGTCGATCGATTGTAGCACATACACACCATCACTGGCATCACAAAACATCACTAAACTCACACGGAGATCATTACAAGAGCACGTCTTTTGTTTCCGGAAGTTTAACAGTTAAGATGCCAATAACGAGCGCCACGACGGCCGTGAGAACTGAGGGTAATAGCAGATTGAGACCGGGCAAACCGCGAAATACGACGATGCCCAGCACCGCAGCCACGCGGCTGATCCCGGTCAACACACCGTACGCTGTTGCCCTAAAACAAATTAAAATTTTCTTTTATTAAATTAAGAAATTTGATACATTTTTTTTTTTTTAATTCGTTACCTCGTGTGCGTTGGATACGCTTCAGCAGTTAAAATGGCAACTGCTATCCAGCCCCATAAAAAAGCCAAATTGAAAGCCGCTTCAAAAATCACGACATGTGTCGGCGTCTTTAAAAACCATATGGCACTGGCACATATACTGGTTGAAAACATAGATAACCCTTTAATACACAAATAAAAATAAACAAAATGTTATTTTTGGATTCAAATCGAATCAAATAACACAAATGATCGTAAATCTGACACTTCTAAGTGCAAAGCAAATTTTTATTTTTATTTTCTACCTGGAATTAAATACGTATATAATGAAATCTGATGATCAATTATTTTTAGCGTGGTAATTGCTTATTTTAAAGACAGAATTCAGCCCATAAAAGAATCTTTCAGCAGATTTTATTACCGTAGCTGTATGCGCTATTAATTTCTACTCACTGCTATTAGGAAATTGATTTTTTCAAAAATCTTTTATCAAGATGGCATTTCACTTGTAAATAACAACACTAATTTAAATGATTTCTACGTGTACTGACCGATTGTTCGAAGTCTTCCAATGGTATTCATGAGCAGTGAAGCCACCAGACTGCCTGGAATGAGAACCGCCTGACCAATCATGGCTTCCGAAAATAAATCGGACAGCCGAAAGTTGAAATTTAGATCGAGCTGACACGGTCCTTTGGTATTGACTGATTTGGTGTTGATTAGCTCGCAGTCTTGGAATCGAAAGTCGTAGAAGTCAGTGTCGGTTAATTCCGTGTTGATTAGAACAGAAGCTTCAAAAAATGTTCGGCTTGATTCAATGGCTCGAAAAGAACAATTTTCGAACGTGCTATTTCGAAATATCACGTGATTTAGTCGTATATGAGAAAATTCTGACTTGGGGAAAACACAGCCCTCATATTCAGTGTTTTCAATCGACGAATTAAAAATCATGTGTGCGGGGAATATCGTGTGGTTCTCCACCCGCGTGCGCAAACGATACTCCTCGTTACGAAGCAGTTGCATGTATTCGGGAATCCAAAGCGATACCCCGTAATAACTACACAAAAGACAAAACAAGAACAAAATCAATTCTATACAACCGCGAAACTAAATTCTTTTGTAATTTTTTTTTTTTACCCAAATGCTAAAAAAGCCCAAATTAAGAGAAGAGCAAATGTCAAATGTGAGTAAGGAGGATTGAAAACTCGAAATATTGAACTCCAAAACTGACAAAGCAAAAAAAAAATATAAGAAATAAATAAAGAGAGAAGTTAGAATCGCTTTTAAAATCACGAATTCGATGTATTTTACTCACCGCTTCGAACCCTGATACAAAATCAGCGAGAACACTGCGACTGGGCGGAGGAGGAAAACCGCCATACAATTGGCGTCGTGTTGGCAATTCCAGTTCAGTAAGCTAAATTTATTAACAGACACTAAACATTTGATTATTATTGATGGTGATGACTCATACCTGATACTGTGCTGTCGGATCATCGTTTATATGGTTGTTTTTATACACCGATTGATAAATAAACATGGCTTCGACATCACGCCCGACCTAAAATTTAATTTTTTTAAATTTAATTTTTTAGAGAAATTAAATTTTTTATTAAATTTCATACCTCTACTAAAAACCGAGGACTTTCTGGCAGGAAAATGAGAGTAATAAGCGCGGCAAACGAAGGTAATGAACACAACAGGACAAACACACGCCAACTGCTGAAATACTGTTTTTTCTCTTCCATAAGTGCCACACCTAAATTAATTTGTGGTAAAAATTGCGCAACGAATGACAAATCACATTTCAAACACAAACTTACCAGTTCTAGGTATAGCAGCCCATGCCATGAGTGCCACAAAGAGACCCCCGAGTGCCCATCCTGCCAAAAGCCACGTGGCACGTCGTCCACGGTCACGTCTTCCGAAAAATTCGCAATAATAAACGATGATGACTGGCAAAAGACCGCCAGCTCCAACGGCACTCAATAAACGTGTTAATAAAAGAAGGCCGTAATTAGGCATGAAGGCAGCAATAGCACCAAACGTGGAATTGAAAACTAGTGCCACTAGAAGAGCTGTACGACGGCCGACGCGGTCTGCTATGCAACCCCACGTTATCGCACCAACTAACATCCAAGAAAACGTTACTCCAGCTGCCATGAAAAGAGATGATAATTTCAAATTTGTAATTTGTAATTTTCTCATTATAAACAAATAATTTTTTTTGTGTCATTTTAAAATGCAATCGATAAATGTAATTGCATTTTATCGAGAGCACAATTTTCTAACAGAATTTCCTGCACGAAATTCCAATCTATTTAATAATTTGACGATGTGCAGTGAAGCCACTCTAGGAGGAGCTTTTTCAAATAGCAATTACGGATAATTTATTTATACAGTTGGTGAATCATTACCGAGACAGGTCTTATCAGTATTCTCCATGCACAGATCTTCCTCAGCACTGGGAATTAAAAAAGCAACAACGAACAGTTCGGCGTTCTCCGCGCCCATTCCGAGTCCGGCGAAAAGCAGCAGTAGCCAATGGAAAACACCCGATCCCGTCTACACGTATATTTATTTGAAACAAAAAATTACCGACACAAATATTCGATCTTAGAATTAATTAATCGTTTGGTTCTACCTGTCTGATGGCGTCTTCGTGAAACTGAGCCACCACTGACGATTCCGTGGCGGCGTCCTCTATTCCATCGGAGATGGGTTCACCGGAGGCGGTGGCGCCGCTTTCCACAATTCGCACTGTCTTTATACGCGTCGTACCTTCTTCGGTGTACGACGTCATTGCAAGAGATGCCTCGCGGCCCACGAGGGATGCCTCTTCCGAGTCCTCGGCCAAACCGGGCATTTCGTCTGAAACAAAATCGTCGTCTAATGAGCCGCTATTGATTGTCAATGCAGTGCAAATTCAAAGTAAAGCAAATGTGTACAGAAATATATAAACAAAAAAATAAAGCTAGAAAATCGCCGTTAAGTTAGCTGTCACGTGCGGAAATAGTGACTGAAATTAAAGAAAGAAAAATATTTAAAAAAAATAAAATAAAAAAGATATTTTCACCATGTTCAAAGGTGCAGAGAAGCGTGCCATAAGTGCGCAGTGCTATTCAAATTGTTGAGCCTACATGTGGTGTAATCACGTCGTTTGCAACATAAAGAAAAGAAAAATAAAGGGTTTTAAAATACGTGTACGCATAAAGGAATTTGCACGTGAAAATTGCAAGAATAACTGCGGGCCGTGCAAATCGCCTCAATGACAAGGCCACACAAGGAATCCTGTGGCAGAGAAAATCGATCGACGCAAAAGTGGCTGCTGCGCCACCTTCGGGACACGTTTATGTTTAGGTGGAGTAACCCTCGTGAGGCAACGCTGGATGGAAACTGCTGCCTTGTTGCGACTCCACACAGCCTTTTCGCGACGGAACTTACGAGTAAATATTGCAAACTCAATCGCATCCGCCGCGGCCATTTGGTTCAGTTTTGCGTGTTCGACCAGTACCAGTCATCGAATGCGTCATCAGGTCAATAACTTATTTACCGGAAAAAGTAAATAACGTTTGTTAACGCAATTTGTGAACGGGTAAACGCACACTGCACCGAAGCACCGTTAATTATTTACTGAATCTTATATTAAGTATGGCAAACCTGATTTAATCGCACCTCTGTTGCTGCTACGGCGGTTTCGTCTAATAAAAGCATCGTGTCAGATATGAAAAGTTACTGCCATGTATAGTGGCAAGATAATACAGAAACGGAATCTTAACGTTGTCATAAACACCTCTGAAAACAACACTAATTGAATAACGAGCGCAGCAATAAATGCGTTTCCAGAAGATGCTGCGTACTGTCCTTTTTATCTCAAGTGTTCGCTCTCGAGTCTCGACAATTTAAAAAAAAATAAAATTAAACTAAAATAAAATAAAACGAAGAAATGTTCAAAATTTGAATGAATTTTCGGGTTTGGATTTGGGAAGCTGTGTTGGGGGACGCGCCGTGCATTGCCATGACAACCGCAATGGTGATGGGATCCATTGATCGATGCGGAGCGCGTCCATCCCCAAATAGAAGTAGGTCGCCGAGACTCACTCACCTGGGGAGGCACCTACGTCGGAGCACAGGTGAACATCGTCGGCCGGCGCCGCCGCCTCCTCCTCCTGCTGTTCCTGTAAAGCCAGCACGGGACGCTGGTGAGGCGCGCGACTAAATAATTGAGTAGAATGGCAATGTACACCCACCAATCGATGGTGGCAGGGACGAAACCAATGACAGAGCGCGCTACGGGGAGGGTACACCAAAGACTGAACCAGGTGAAGACGTTGGGCTAGACATTCGAGCCAACTCGCTGATTTGCGATTTGGAAATCCGGCGAATCTTGAAAATCCAGTAAATCTAGTAAATCAGCTGCAAGTTATGTGGTAATTCATACTAATAAAAAACCATAGCGAATCTGTAAATCACGGCTAGTAAATCCCATGATTCGATTTACTGATTTGTAAATCCAATGTTGGTTCGCCTCGGGTGAAGACGCAATGTAAGAATTGTGGAGGTACCATAGTACAACGCAAAGAACGTAAAACGTTGAATTTAGAAACGCAAATGGAATTTTTGTTTATTTGTTTATTCAATTAAAAAGAGAAAAAACTGTGACGACAAAAAAAAAAAAAAAAACAGATTTTGTTTTAATTTTATTTTCTTATTCAGAGCCTTGGAAATATGCGATGTCCCAGTTAGAGTCGATTTGACGTGGGCCTTCGATAACGGTACCATCTTTACTAGCAATTGCAAATTGATACTGTGGAATAAAAGTCGTAAAATTAAATATTTTTAATTTAAAAAATTTAATTATTTTTTTATATTACTCTGTAGAACGACCGGGCATCTCTGTAATACAAGACTCGTAAGCAATTAATAAGAATTCCAATTGCTTGTCTTTGATTTAACTCTCCAGGTGCTTCGATGGCTTTGCGCAACATCGGCTGAAAAATAAATTGGTTTAATTAACAATTAATGTACAGATAATTTCGAGTGCACTTATTATACAAAAATAAATGTATAGAATTTTCATTATTACATCTCAAAATTTGTCAAAATCAAAAATATAAGAAAAACCGCCAGTGACGCGACTTATTGACTCGTTTCGTCCGTTATTTTAATTTGGAAATTTAATCAAATTTGATTACCGCAAATGCTCTAATAGAACACCTCGCTCTGTATTGACAGAACCTAAACTTTCCCCGCAATTTAGATATTGAATTCAATCGGTTTGGTCAATTTAAACATATATTATAGTGTTTGCGATCAATTTAGACGTTTATTTTAGTCGGTTGGTCAATTTAGACATTGAATGTAGCCATTTTGATCAATTTAGACATTGAATTCAGCCATTTTGATCAACATAGACATTAAATTCAGCCGTTTTGATCTATTTAGACATTGAATTCAGCCGATTTGGTCAATTTAGACATTGAATTCAGCCGTTTTGATCAATTTAGACATTAAATTCAGCCGTTTTGATCAATTCAGACATTGAATTCAGCCATTTTGGCCAATTTAAACATTGCATTCAGCCGATTTGGTCAATTTAGACATTGAATTCAACCATTTTGGCCAATTTAGACTATCTTGTTAAGAATACTGCATTTAATTAGCACCCTGCACTCATTGAAAACATTTACAGTAATCAATTTTGTCACACAAATAGATGATGTGACATGTCTTTTACCAATGCAATATAAGCTCCGTATCCCGTAGCAATGTGCGAACACTCAAACGCAGTTCCAAGTTTATCCACGTGTCCCAAAAACCTAACGAACATTCAAAAACAAATATTAATTTAATAAATATACGACTTTAATTGGTCCTTGCAATTAATTTTAATTCGCAAAACTTACGGTTCACCATCTTGAATGCCGCCAACAATAAAAGTTGTCCAGAAAGGATCAAATTGCGAGCGTCTTAAAATTTTAAAAACATTTTAATCATTTTTCTAAACAAAATGCAAAACTTGAAAAACAATACCCACCTATTGTACAAAACTCTAGTGATCCATGAATGTAGAGCACGAGGCTTAATAGTAAACTCGTCGTAAAGACATTCCTCATCGATTCTATTTAAGAATAGTGAAATTGTGTTACATTTTAAAAATCAATTTTGTTTGAACGTAGAAAAAATTTACACTTTTTGCTCGATGACATTTTGTAAATATTGGAAATCGGCATAATCGCCACCGCAGCCCAATATAGTGTAATCATTTACTCGCATAACTCTCGAGCAGTCGCGAAATCGAGCGAGCGAGCCGTAGGATCCCAAAGTATCAGCTGCAATTACAACTCCTCCTTTGTACGCGAGACCCAGCACCGATGTTCCAGTTGTAGTTGGATTTCTGTAAACGACAAATAACGCTGAATCATCGTATGTTGTTACTTTTATGAAATAATCAAACTTACAAAGTTGTTTTTTTCATTCCTGTATGATCATCTGTCGATGACGATGGGAAATTGTAAAAACTCCCTGGTTTTGGTCCATATTTCCATAGTGCTTTATCCATGAAATTGTTCACAATGTCATCCTTCGCCGCCATGATGTAGTTGAATTTGGTTGAATCACGAAGACTACTCGAAGACCGATACTTACCGATATTCTATGTCTGGTGTTTTTTCGTGCAACTATCTTTTTAGTTTTATTTAAATAAAATTTATTTTTTGTATTTATTTTTTTCTTCAGTCATTTAAAAATAAATAAATTTAATAACTTTGTTTGGTATTCAGTATCGTTCTACGTGTAGACTGGTGGCCAAACCTGCAACCTGCACATCCGTTCAATTTAATTACGTAAAAGCAATTTAAAATAATAAAACACGTAATTGAATATTTATAAGACACAAAAAAAACAAAAAAAAAGCGAGAGATTTAATGGAATTTTTTTTAATAATTTGAATCTAATAATGCATCTATATTTTTAGGGAGGTGTTGTTGTTATCGACATGCAAAAACGCTATGAGTTTCTGCTACGATTGTCTACGACTCAATGACAGACAAAATGAATGATAATGAATCCGAAAATGGTATTTCCGACTCCAAAAAGCAATGTATCCAGCATTTAGCTAATGGTTTAGTTGACATGTACGAACCCAAGCTGAAAAATGCATCTGTAACTATAAGTGACCTTGTGTAAGGTGTTTTGTGAACTATTTAATAACAATAATAAGAAACTTCATTATTGGTAGGAGGACCCAGAGCGTGTTAATCGAAACGGTACAACAGGAAAACGCAAAATACGAAGAAGCGCCGAAACTAGATCCAATGGTGTTTTAATTTTCGATAATTTCAAATCATTAATTATTTATTATTACTATTTGGTGATTGCAGTTCGAAGATATCAAAACATATCATCAAAAACTGGTTTCAATTAAAAAACAAATGACCCATCTGAGGGAAAAATCGCAAAATTTAATCGTGAGCTCGCTAGTGAAAATTTTAAATGTATTATTTAAATTTAAAATAACGAAATTGCAGCAAAGGGCACAAAAATTACAAAAACAAAAGGATCGAGACGTCGAAGCTCAACGTATACAAAAACAGTTGGCCAGGGAAAAAGAAGAGTTGATTATTGCAAGACCAGCGGTCAGAAAATCATGAATAAATTCGTACAAACAGTTTATGATTCACAATAAATTTTTATTTCTATAAACTGAACATTTTTTTTTCATTTATCTACAAGGATTACAGGCTTCAGTCAGACTAAATTGCTGTTTAACTTCTCCAAAATCGACAAAAACTGAAATACAAAAATAAAAATAAATGTTTATTCGCTGAAATTCTAGTCGTTTTAAACCTCTATTTCTTCAAGAGCTGATGTCTCAACAACAAAAAGGGGATTGCAAATCCACTTCCGAAAAACCACATGAACGTAAACGTCAGTCGATAACGGTTGTCGATTCTGAACGGAATATTCTGAAAAGTGAAAAGAAAAATATTTAGGCCTAATGTTCGAAAATCAAACAACAAACATTTTCAGCAAAAATGCATATTTTATTTTTTGCAGATTAATAACTTACAGATCCAGGTATTCCTGCTTCATCGTGGTGGCCACCGGCTCGTCGGATAGCTGACGAAGAAAACTGGCGAGTAATTGCGGCTAAACGACCGAGTGTAGCCATTTTGTGCACACGAAAATAAACAGGATAACCAGGGAGGCGAGATGAAGAGGGGATATAATCTACCAAGAGAACTGTACTCGATACTTAAAAATGCAACGCGCAAAATTATTCACTAAAATATTTTTGATTTGCATAAAATCCACTTGCAAAAAATGTTGTAACAAAACCAATTATCTTAATAACAAAAACGTAAAAATATATTTAGATTAAAATAACTGTTTCGGTATCATCCTTTTCCTAGAACAAACTCTGGATCCGGGTACTTTTACCCACTGTCGTCAATTTAAAATGGCGCACTCCATCTATTAACTTCCAGTTACTTCAAGAATCATTTCTTCTTTACCGTTACATCGTTTCAGTCATTATATTTTTGTAATATTTTTATGATGGTTAAGTTTACACTTCTTTTTCGAGGAACTATTTTGTGCATTCGCACAACGCATGTATTTAATAGAACTATATCTCGTCGATACCACATAGATCGCCCGCAAGTAGTCGGTACGCAACCAGAGAAAACTACACTTGATTACAAAGTCAGTTTGAGTTGACAAGCCAAATTAAAAAAAGAAAAAAAAAAAAAAAAAAAGAAAAAAGATTTTAAAAATTCTATTTTTTATTTCAGACCAATCATGAACGTATGAAAAAACTAGTGGATAATTTAAAGGAAAACGTAAACAATACAATTAAAGGTCTCCTCGATTTTATCCGTTTAATAATCAAGGAAATAACTGTGTTTACATTTTATTTCAGGTGGTGACCAAAAGTCTGTACAGCGGCATGTATCCAAAGGCAAAATGCTTGTTCGTGACAGAGTGAATAATCTTCTTGATCCGGGGTAATCATTATGTCTCATTACGCTTGGGATGCTAATTGAACGCGGTATCCTTTACAACAAGGGTCTACGTTGACCAAAACGATTAAATTCTATGTCTGAATTGACTAAAACTACTGAAAACAAATTCATATTTATCATGAAAAACATTACGTAGTCACACATGTGATTTTTGTATGAATTTAAGCTTTGACAATAGCTTTCAAAATAAAATTTCTATTTTTATCATTCTAAAAAATTAAATGTTTTGGCTCAGTGCATAGGTACAAGTGAGCCATGTGATTAATTTCAAAATTCGTTATAGCAAGGGTTTGTGGGTATTACAGTGTTCATAAAAACTTGTTTTTTATATCTAGAACTCGGACAAATGTATAAATGCATGTAAACATTTTTTTTGCGTGTGTAGCCATATTTGGCTATAAACGCATAAATGCATGAATGCGTATTTTAAATGCGTAAATAGTCATTTTCTGCCTTTCCCATACCCATATCGATACATTATTTTGCTGAAAATGCATTACATCTCTTGAAAATGCATTATTTTTCTTGAAAATGCATTTTTTTTTCTTGAAAATGCATCCTTTTTTCTTAAAAATGCATTATTTTTCTTGTAAATGCATTATTTTTCTTGAAACTGCATTATTTTTCTTGAAAATGCATCATTTTTCTTGAAAATGCATTATATTTCTTGAAAATGCATCATTTTGCCTTGAAAATGCATCATTTTGTCTTGAAAATGCATCATTTTGTCTTGAAAATGCATCATTTTGTCTTGAAAATGCATCATTTTGCCTTAAAAATGCATTATTTTTTTTGAAACTTTATTATTTTCTTGAAAATGCATCATATCTCCTGCAAATACATCATTTCTTCTGCAAATGCATCATTTTTGGTTTTAAATTTTAACTAATTTTTTTATTTTGCATATTTTCATATTTTTTATCGCATAGAATGGAATTTTTGATGCACATTTTATGTACATAAAACAATTTTTATTTTGCATAAATGTCCGGGGTCTAAGTATAACGAATAATTTGTAATATCAAAATTCGTTATATCGAAATTTTTTAACATGGTGTCCAATGGCTAAGCAACCAAGTCATCAAAAAAAATTCGTTATAACAAAAACTCGTTATATCGCGGTTCTGTATAACGAGGTTCAACTTTGAATTTTTCAATTCAATATCTACAATTGCGAAGAAAACCTATCATTTACAGCAACTTATAAACACGAATTTCTTTTCCACTTGTAGATCGCCTTTCTTGGAATTGTCTCAGTTAGCAGGCCTCCAATTATACGGCAAAGAAGAAATCCCTGCAGCTGGAATCGTAACCGGAATTGGTCGTGTTTTTGAGTGAGAATGACATTACCCGACCAATTGGCACATAATTACTTACGTGCTGTATTACAGAAAGGAATGTATGATCGTTGCCAACGACGCTACAGTCAAAGGCGGCACGTACTTTCCAGTCACTGTGAAAAAACATTTACGAGCTCAAGAAATTGCACGTGACAACCGACTCCCATGCATTTATTTAGGTGCGAATTCTTTCTTTCACCTGCAAATAATTAACTTAGCGAATTTGATTTAATTTGATTTACAGTCGACTCTGGAGGGGCCAACTTGCCTCGTCAAGCGGAAGTGTTTCCGGATAAGGAGCATTTCGGTCGAATCTTCTATAACCAGGCAACTATGTCTGCTTTAGGCATTCCTCAAGTATGAATACTAATGCAATCCTGTCAGGGGTTCCCGCTGAAATTGAATTTTAAAGTTTAGATTGCAGTTGTATTAGGCAGTTGCACTGCTGGAGGAGCTTACGTACCGGCAATGGCCGACGAGAGCATAATTGTTAGGAAGCAAGGAACGATTTTCTTAGGTGGACCACCGCTGGTAATATTTAAATTCGGTTTGGAAGTGTGAAACTTGGGTGTTCGAACGTAAAATGTGCGCAATTTAGGTGAAGGCAGCGACCGGGGAAGAAATATCGGCGGAGGAATTGGGTGGAGCGGATTTACATTGCAGGTAATATGATTCCGGTGACGTAATTCAATTAATTAATTTTTATTTTTTTATTTGTAGTAAGTCCGGTGTGACTGATTATTACGCTCACGATGACCAACACGCATTGTATCTTGCGAGACAAATAATTAAAAACGCGAACTATAAGAAAATGCCAACAGTAAATTTAATTTAATTGTAATTTAAAATTATTTTTATTTTTTTTTGTTTTATTTTTTTTTTTAGGTTGAAATTAAAGAATCGGTTGAGCCGCTTTTCCCTGCAGAAGAAATCTACGGAATTGTTGGCGACAATCTGAAAAAAGCGTACGATATTCGCGAGGTGATCGCTCGAATAGTCGATGGAAGCGAATTTAATGAATTCAAGAAAATGTATGGCGAAACTTTAGTAACAGGTCCGATTTTTACGAGGGGGTCGCCAATGCTGGAAATTTCGTACAGGGCAAGATTTTGGATTTTGAAATCTTTGAAATCTTCTGAAATCCTCTGAAATCCTCTGAAATTCTCTGAAATTCTCTGAAATTCTCTGAAATCCTTTAAATCTTTGAAGTTCTGGAAATCTTGGCAATCTTTGAAATCCTGGAAATCTTTGAAATCCTGGAAATTTTGGAAATTTTGGGTATCTTTGAAATCCTGGAAATCTTTGAAATTCTGGAAATCTTTGAAATCCTGGAAATCTTTGAAATCCTGGAAATTTTTGAAATCCTGCAAATCTTTGAAATCCTGCAAATCTTTGAAATCTTGCAAATCTTTGAAATCCTGCAAATCTTTGAAATCCTGCAAATCTTTGAAATCCTGCAAATCTTTGAAATCCTGCAAATCTTTGAAATCCTGCAA
>JAQFXT010001762.1:0-15370 GCA_034683725.1 Strigamia crassipes
GAAAAACTGCAGTTTAACAATAAAAAACTGCAGTTTAAAAATTAAAAACTGCCATTTAAAAATAAAAAATTGCCGTTTAACTATGAAAAACTGCTGTTAATGAACAAACTTCAGTTTAACAGTGGAAAACTGCAGTTTAACAATGAAAAATTGCAGTTTAAAAATTAAAAACTGCCGTTTAAAAATAAAAAATTGCCGTTCAACTATGAAAAACTGCTGTTAATGAACAAACTTCAGTTTAACAGTGGAAAACTGCAGTTTAACAATGAAAAACTGCAGTTTAACAATGAAAAACTGCAGTTTAACAATGAAAAACTGCAGTTTAACAATAAAAAACTGCAGTTTAAAAATTAAAAACTGCCATTTAAAAATAAAAAATTGCCGTTCAACTATGAAAAACTGCTGTTAATGAACAAACTTAAGTTTAACAGTGAACAAACTGCTGTTTAACAATGAACAAACTGCAGTTTAACAATGAACATACTACAGTTTAACAATGAACATACTACAGTTTAACAATGAACATACTTCAGTTTAACAATGAACAAACTTCAGTTTAACAATGAACAAACTGCAGTTTAACAATGTACAAACTGCAATTTAACTATGAACAAACTGCAGTTTAACAATGAACAAACTTCAGTTTAACAATGAACAAACTGCAGTTTAACAATGAACAAACTACAGCTTGTTGAACAGCGGTTTTCCACACTGGTGTCTTCGTCTTACTGTGTTGTCCAGTGTTGTTTCCGCATATAGCAGGTATGGAACTGGTTGTTGGAATCACTGAAAACAAATCGACTTGACACTCTCCTTCTTGAACACCAAACAACTCGGAATTCATAAAATCCAGTCTCAGCTGACAGATATCTCGATTTAAGGGCAGTACTTTCAAATCACACATGCCAGACATGTTTACAGGGAGAACAAATTTATTTGGATATCCCGGACTCCTGAAATAGGTGCAGTTTTGTCTCGTTCGCCCACCGCACGAAACTAAAACTAACAAACCAACATTCAACACAAGAAAAAAAAAATAAACAATACACTAAAATGCTTGAAATAAATTACATAAACAACAAACTCCAAAGCCATTTGCACAGTCCCCCGCTGATAATCCCCCTTTGTGCGTACATTGTTTCTTTGTGTAACAAGTTCCTTTAAGAGTTGATCCAGGGGTGCTACAATCATTGTTGAAAAAATGTACCACAGTTAAAACAGAAACTGGCCACAGTTCTACAATTAAATTGGTGTGAATTAATTATTTTTACACTGGAAATAAACTTACTTTTAGAGCTTCTAGTTGATGTTTGAGTTTCATTGTGACTGTCAGGAATTTCACAATTTAATATTTTCAATTGCAAAATGAATAAAATGAGTAATAAATGACCAATTTTCATGGTCAATCAAAACCCAGATGAAGTAGTCATGTGCACTCGTGGGAATATCACAGCACTGCAAGCAGCGCCAGTGGTTTCGGTTGCATTTTACTTTCTTCGCAATTAGTAACGCCATTACCTCTGTCTGCTACTCAGCTCGATGCTTTTATGCGCACATTTGAATTTTAGAATAAATAAGTGCATAAATTACACTCGAATAATATTTTTATTATCTGGATATTAAATTTAAAAGAAACAAAAACATCAACTTTCAAAATGTTTATTTATTTTGTTTTCGTCGGTTATCACTCGCCGCCATTTTAACAGAGAAGATAATCTGTTTTACCGTTGTCACCATAGTAACCCGATACATCTTTCCAGAAGTACCGTACTACCGCGGCGATCTACTTTTCGGCGCACGAATACGAGCGAGCATTTTCCCGCATAGACATCAACATGGCTGCTGCCATTTGGACCAGCAGTTTTCGCACGGGCAAAACCATACCTGTTTTATTCATTCTAGCAACCTTGCCGCACCAGTTTTATTCAGGTATTTGAAAACCCGCACCGCAATTTCCCCGTTTTGAAACCCACAACACCTCACAGCTTGACATTAATATTAAAAATTAATAAATACACAAAAAAAGCGAATTATACTTCGTTATAACGCGACACGATTTAATTCGCATTAAATATTGAACGAGTCAGGGTGTCCCGAACCCGCAAACACCCTCGTACGTCTAATCCTGCAGACCATAACTATATCGAATCAATTTATTTGAATTTTACGGCGAGTGTTGGTTTTCCATCAATGATAAGGACAAGTAAACAAACCTCTTTACAACGAATTCCTGACAAGTGATTTTTTCCACGCCCAAATTACAGTTATTTTAACGCTTAAAGGAAAAAAAAATTGAAGTCGTTGTTGGCGAAAATTAGATGGAATTTATTGCGTTTTATGGCGATAAATTTTGATCGTGTTTGGCATTCCGTTGTAGTGAGTCAGTGAGTGTGAGTGTGTTTGTTTTGCTTCATTCACAACACACCTGTCTTTTTTCCCATTCAGCTCAATCGTGGCCTTGTAAGGCAGGAAAATGTTCATTTATAGACTCTCTATGCTTTGGATTTGTATGAAAAAAAAAACTCCCGATTTTATTTTTAGATTAAATGAAAAGAAATTTTGAAAAATTTTGAAAAATTTTAATTTTTTTGATCTTTTTTGTTTTTCTTTTTAGAGTTAACCGCACCTGTGACGAAAAGAAGCAACGATGAAGTGGTCATGAGACCCCTTGGTCATCAAGCGGGGACCAAGTACGACTTGGACGACATGATCGACCAAGTGAAAATCGACACCGGTCACTCGAAAATACACAAAGTCGATTTGGTATCCGATGAATATAAATTCGTTATCGTAAGAACCATCTTAAACCATCTATTTATTCGTTATTATCTTTTGATCTCGATTAAAATTAAATTGCTATCGAATTTTCAGAGATTAGAAATACCTAGCGGGACGCTTGATCCGGAAATGATATCGAAAACCAGGAAGATGGTGGCCGCCAAACTGGACGTAGCTGAGGAAAATGTCCGAATCAGTCACGTCGATGTGCGAAAAAAGTTTTTTTTTTTTTTTTATTGAATTAAATTTTAGAAAATTAAATTGTGAAATTTTTTAATTTTAGATTACGAGTGGTTCGATCGAAATGTACGTTGTTTACACGGCGTTGGACTCGTTGCAACGGATGCAAGGCGTCAATGTTCTCATTCCGGCGTCTCAAGTGTTGCCGCATTTGACCGTTAAGGAGTTGGAATCGCACGATCGCAGCATCCCGATCAAAAGCATAAGTGGAAAGATAGAAACAAAAGTAATTCGAATGAAACCGCGCAAATTCTGGACATAAAAAAATTGTTTTTGACAGGATGAAGCCGCTCGTCAGGTGTTGGCCGACGCTAAAATGTGGAAAGTGTTCCAGAAACAAATCTGGGAGACGTGGCAACTACCGTTTCTGATCGCGTCGACTTTAATCTTCGTTTTAGTTCTCGTCGTTGTTTTTGTAAATTGTTAAAAAAAAAAAAAAAAAAACGATTTTTATATATTTATTTTAATTTTAATTTTTCAGTTATTTTTGTGCTTTCGCCAACAAATCGATAAAAAATTGGCGGACGAAGAACAGACGAAGCATATGTGCGTTTTCCCCGACGTGAAACCATGTATTAAAAACACGGATCCGGTGCAGCCCGATGGCGCCACGGTTTACATGTCGGAAGACGACCTTAAAGTTATTAAAACCGAACCGATGCGCGTGCGTGCGAAGGGGCTCCTCGAGAGGTTCGAATTAATTTGTTGCCAATTTGTTTGTTTATTTAATTTTTGATTTTGATTTTTTTATTTGTATTAGACGTGGTTCCAATACATCGCTGACTATCGAACTCAACCCGTCGCCCGAGTCATCTATCACGTATTCGTCTCCGTCGCGGGAAAGTAATTGCGAGGAATTCTTGCTCTCGGCCGGCAACCGAATGTCCAGAAAGCAATTACGCAACTGTACCAAGGACGTGAAGGCGCTGCACAACGAATTTTGGGATATCCCGATGAACCATCCGGACAAAGTCGAAGTGGCGGGCTCGGGAACCAAAAACCGATACAAAACAATCATTCCAAGTAAAAAATAAAAATTAAATATTAAATAAAAAAAATTTAAAAAAATTAAATTATTTATTCAATTAATCGTTAAAGATGACCTCACTCGAGTGAAATTACCCGAAAATCCCAACGACCCATTGAGCACTTACATCAATGCAAACTACATCCGAGTAAGCGTCGAATTAACTCGATTAAATACACGAAGGTTGAGATTTTTATTTGTTTTAGGGCTACGACGGTGAAGAAAACGCGTACATAGCGGCTCAAGGGCCGATGGTGCACACGATCGAGGATTTTTGGTTAATGGTTTGGCAAGAGAAAAGCCCCATCATTATCATGATAACCAAATTAAAAGAGAAAAACAAGATAAAATGCGAACCCTATATTCCGAGCGTGCGGGCCACGTACGGCGCCATCGAAGTGACCACAACTAAAGTATCTCCTCGTGAGGGCTACACTGTACGAGAATTATTCCTCCGAGTGAGTAAATCGAGATTTGATTTAATTTGTGATTTTTAAATGTTTTTTTAAAAAAAATTTTTTTTAAATTTTAGAACGGCAATCAATGCCATCAAGTGCAGCATTATTGGTTCACAGCTTGGCCCGATCACAAGACACCAGCCACGCCTAAACAATTGGTCGCAATGGCTGTCGAAGTCGAGTCTCACAGGTGCGACAACAACGGAAGGAGCTGCGGACCCATAGTCATCCATTGTAGCGCTGGAATCGGGCGCACGGGTTGTTTCATCGCCATCAGCATCGGAATGCAGCAGTTAATGGAGGAAAACATGTTGGATGTGTTGGGGATCGTTTGTGCCATGAGATTGGATAGGTAAATAGAAATAAATGAATTTAATACTTATTTTTAATATTAATTTTTTTTTTTTAGAGGGGGAATGATTCAAACCGCCGAGCAGTACGAATTTGTTCACCGCGCGCTCATCGATTTCGAGCGGTCGTTGCCCGAAGTCGCCGGCGATTGAAGATGAATAAAACGTCGGGTTTTTGAGTCAAAATATATACATGTAATCATGTAACGGTGGTTATTTGTGGTCACAAAGGATGAAATAATGGTTTCAAGATGCTTAAATGCTGCCTCAAAATGTTTCGTGCTTGTTGGGCCGCTCGATTAATTTGTTTTTGTTTATTTTTTTGTTTAATTTTTCTTCATATTTGTTAGTACAAGTTTTTGTTACGATTATTTTTTTTAAATCTCGTTATATATATATATATATATTATTATTATTATTATATTTGGAATTATTCGAATTTTAAAACGTATTACTGTTTACATTTAGAATGTTTATTGACGTTTGAGTGCATTTAAAGAAAAATTACATTCCAATTTTTTTATTTTTTCATTTAAAAATGTATTCATAAACATAATATAAAGGCGTACTATTTTCAACTTCGTCATATTATCACGTGGAAAACTTTCACATTGTTATTCCGTCGTTGTTCATCGATGTTTTTTGTTTATTTTTTTTTTTTTTTTTACTTGGATGTGTAAATAGTGTAAAAGATTGCCATTTTTTTTTGTTTTTTCTGCATAGAAATATACAGAGTTGACTGAAAAAAAGCACTGTTTGTCTTTGTCTGTTGATGTCTGTTGATGCCATTTCGTGTAGAATATTTTTCAAAAGTTTATTAATGTCATGTTGTAACGAAAAATCTTATTCTTCATCTATGAAATGTTTGAAAAGTTTAGAGCACGAATTTCGCAATTGTATATACAATTTCTTTTGCTTTTTTTCTTGATTTGATGCTCATTATTATGCGTATTAAATGTGATCAAATATTTTGGATGAAAAGAGTGTAAAAAAAATTAAAAAGTAAAAAATATTTAGCTCCGAATAAACAAAACTAACAAAGAGAAAAAACAAAATAAATAACTCCGTCGAGGCGGATTTGAACCACCGACCTATGGATGACTAACAACCGCTACAGTCCACCGCTCTACCAACTGAGCTATCGACGGCTACGTTTAAAATTTTTCTAAAATTGGTTTATAAAGTAAGATTCCCCAAAATTAATATTCAAATTTATTTTTTTATTTTTATTAGCATTTAAATTGTTTTACCGAGATAAATTTCTCGGGTATTTTCCCCTTAAACATTGTGCTTGCTCCTGATAGGCTAAAATAAAGATAACAGTGCATGACGTCATATGTCACGTTTGTTCGATGAGAAGCATCGGGTTTTCTACTGTCTGTGATCAAAAATCATCTGTTGTTCATCCCTGCAAGCACTAGCAACATGACATCTCCCAAAGCCGTTGTAAGTATTGTTTATGTGCACTGAATTAAGCGAAAATAAAGCGCTAGAAATATGCTCGAGCAGGGTAATTCACGTAGTGAATGTGTGTGTGTATGCTGCATATTTGGCTGCATGTCAACCATTTGTAAACAAAACAAAGATGCGCTGCATTTCGCGAAGATTGACGGAAGAAAATCGAAAGAATAAAAATAAAGCGACGAAACTAATTGCTGGAAACGAAACTCGAAATAATTCCAACATAAAATATATATTTTTTTTTAAATTAAAAAATTAATAAAAGTATATTAATATTACGGGTATTTAAATTATTTACATTTTAAACCAAAAAATAACAATGAAAAATCGTGTTTATTTAAAATCACGTGACTTTGATTCCAAATGGCGATAAAATGCGAAAGGAAATGTGTTTTTTTTTATTTGAAACACCTGGAAAAATATTTGAATAAGGTATATAACAATGGAAAACTACCACAAAAAGGATGTGGAAAATATGCAAATTTGCAGCGCAAACGGTGAAAAATTGATTAAAAACTCTCGAATCGGGCATTTGATTGACAGTTGTTGGTTGCTGCTTAAAACTCGACATTTAACTCTTAATTAGGGCCATCCGGCGACACGGGCCATTAATTTAACCGCGAAAAATAAAAAAAATAAACCCTTTGTTTGTCTTTGAGAAATCCTTCCTAGCTACGCTTGTTTGTTTATAATTGTGTTATTGACAGTCACGTGACGTTTGTTGACTGCGAGTTCGCTGCGAACGGGGCGGAAAGTGAAACTGGCGAAACGGGCACTGATCCAAATGGCATTGATCTCTTCTCTTCCAAACACTTTCACAATATCAATTTTTATTTTTTATTTTTATTTTATATCTCCGAAGCTATTTTTTTCCCCACGTTGTTTTTATGTATTGCGGTTTTTTTTCGAGTGAATTAAAAGTTATAAATAAACGGCCGCCATTTTTGTTATTGAATTGTTGATCGATGTTTTTAATTTTTAAATTTTTTTTTTAAATTTAATTTCAGATTAAAAGTATCGGTCCGAAGTTGGTGCCATTTTTCAAGACCGTTTCCATCTATTTCGTGCTGTTCATCCCCAGTAGCAACCCGTCGTGGTTCGGGGTACTGGTCAAATGTCTGCCAATTGTGTCGCTGTGCATTTTCGTGCTCCTACACGGCATGAGTTTGAGCGACGAGTTTACGTTCTCTCGACGTATTTTGTTTGGTTTGATTTTCTCATGCTTCGGAGATGCATTTCTCATTTTTCCTCAGTATTTTAAGCACGGGATGATATGCTTTGCAGTAGCTCAGGTAATAAATAAACAAACGACCGAATATACAAATTATTTATTTATTTATTTATTTATTTATTTATTTATTTCGTGTCGTGTGGGTATTTTAAGTGCCGATATTTCAGGTTATGCAAAAATACGTAATCTTGCTTTCTTTGGCCTGTTTTTGTTCGAGGTTACCTTAAAAAAATTACATTTAGATAGAAAATTACATTTAATCGTGCGAAAAAAAAAGGAATATCAATTTCTTATCATTGTAATTATCAAGTTACACAAGAATGTTATCTGAAACTGATAATTTTTTTGATTGTTTTTGTTGCACTCAACTTCCAGTTTAGTTGACAAATTTGTGAAATCTGCCAAACAAACTCGATTAAATGAGAAATAATCGAGCGGAACGAAAAGAATATTCCGTTCAAATTCCATCACAGAAACAAATTATTGTGAAATGATGTGTAGATAAGAAATAAATTCCCTTACTGGTGCCAAAACTGGAATCAATATCGCAAGAGGGAGTGGTTAGTTTGATCCTCATTAATGGATCCATTCCAAAAGAACTGCAATTTTGTTTGGTTTGCTTTTGGCACTTGTAATTGCGCCCAACATTCTTACACGCAAGATTTGAGCGATGGTGGAGATTTTATTTATCTACTTTTATCTCGATAAAACCCTCAGCATCTGCTTTATCTTTATTTGAACTCATTTACAGATTATTGTGGACATGTGGTGTTTTTAGTTGATATTATTGCGCAAACAAAAAGTGTTGTTGATTGTGAAATATGTGCACTTTATAACTTGTTGTGACAAATTTCTTGTTTGTTGCATTAGGGAAATTAGTGGGAACATCTGTGAGAAGCTTTAAGTTCCTCGTCTGGCGTAATAAATAAAGATTTAAAGTGGATAAGAGGATACTGTCAGTAGCAAGGACTACTGGGACTAGCCATTTCGTCGCCTTGGTCGGCTCAGGCTTCTAACGGAAGTGTTAATGCAGTTTGTGCTCACCGTGCCTTAACTGGGACACACAAAGCGAAATATAGTGAAAGCAATCAAATTAACGAGCATTTTGTTGCGAAAAAATGGCGACCAAAGACCGACTTGAAACTGCTATTGCCAGTAGCTGTGGAGGCCCCTAAGCAGTTGAAATCTCGGGGCCCCGAGCAAATTAACTCGCAGAAATCTTCGTTTCTTTTACTCAGCTTTGTTTCTGGAAATTTCAGCCGTGAATTGAAGATGACCCCCTCAGGTGCGAGGCCCCTAAAAGGCGCGGGGGGCCCGTAGGCGGTTGCCTAATTATTAATCCGGCCCTGAACCCACTTGCTGATTTAATAGTGGAGAATAACATTTTCTAGTTTGAAATCAGCGATCCAGTTGCACTTACGGACATTGAAAATCGAGAACATGTCCGGACAACATTTCAACGGATGATACCCGATTTTGGCAACGTACCAGGAATGATTACCAGAATTGGGACACACAAAGCGAAACAAATCAAACAAGATGATAAATTCAAACTTCTAAAGCTGCGTGGTGATTTTCAAGCTGTTGAATCATTAGTCATTCCTGGTGCATTGTTGGTGCCAAAATCAGGTATCGTCTGTCATTCTGCAGGAAATCTCAGAAGCTTGCCAACCCCGAGTCAGTATCTACTGGCAACAGTCATTTGAAATTGTTACGTGCCACTCGCAAGTATAACTGTCAGCAACATCTGCCATAGAGACTTAAACAAAAACAAATCGTTATTGTTTCTTCCAGTGGCGGTTTTAGCAACTGCTAGACCCCCTAGGTAGATATGAGGTGTACAGTACCACCGATACAGGGTCGGCCACAAGGGGGGAGGGGGGAGTTGTTCATGGGACCTTGGAAAAATGAAGTGAAAAAAGTTAAAACAATAAAAACAGAACAACGAAATGAAATCACTCAATAATTCAACAAATAGGAGACCCACAATTCTTTTCGCACCCGGGCCCCGTCTTGAAGAAGGCCGGCCCTGAGTCGACACAGCGCCCTATAGGTGGAAGACGCCTTTGTTCCGGATTATATTTCGGCACCTCCACGTTATGCCGTTGTCCTTAATGTCATTAAAATCACTTTATTAAATATCAAAAGAAGGTGCGCATTGAGATAGATGTTTTTTTGGGGCGTGTCATCTGGCGCAAAAAATTGCAACCGCGTCTGGAAGTACCGCGTCTGGAATTACCGCATCCAGATCTATCGCGTCCAGATCTGCCGGGTCCCAAGCTATCGCGTCCAAATCTACCGCGTCTTGATTTGCAGCATAAATTTTCGGAATTTTTTAGGCACATGGTAAAACGCCGAACGGCCGAACAAGTGGCCGGCCGGACGGCCGGACGCCACTATTTCATGGCCGAACGCCACTATTTCGTGGCCGAACGGCCGAACAATTGGCCTGACGCCACTATTTCGTGGCCGAACGCCACTATTTCGTGGCCGAACGCCACTATTTCGTGGCCGAACGCCTCTATTTCGTGGCCAAACTGCCGAACAATTGGCCGAAAAATTGGCCGGACGGCCAAACAAGTGGCCAAACGGCCGAGCAAGTGGCCGGACGCCACTATTTCATGGCCGAACGGTCAAATAAGTGGCCTGACGCCACTATTTCGTGTATTTCGCGGTAATTCCAGACGCGGTAGATCTAGGACGCGGTAAATTGAGACGCGGTAATTCCAGACGCGGTAGATCCAGGAAGCAGCAGATCGCCAACCTGGACGCGGTAGATCCTGGACGCGGTAGATTGAGACGCGGTAGATACGCGTCCCCGTTTTTTTTTATACTCCTAAAATCGCCATTGGTTTGATGGTGTGAAATTTGTTTTAATTACAGATGCTGTACACGTCTGCTTTTGGCTTCCATCCCATCAATCCGTACGCAGGTGGCGTCTGCTACGCAATCGGTGCTACAATATTCTACATTTTGCTTCCCGGCTTGGATGGCAGTTTGGCAATCATGGTTGCCATCTATCAAACCCTTCTGGTCACTATGGTGTGGCGCGCCATAGCTCGAGTTCAGCTCTTCGAGGAACTGTGGACTTGGACGAAATTGTGTTCGTGCGCTGGCGGTCTCCTCTTTATGATATCCGACGGTTTGATCGGTTTCGACCACTTTCATTCTCCGATTCCATACAGCCAAGCACTCATCATGGTCACTTATTACGCGGCGCAGTTGGGTATAGCTCTGTCGGTAGTGGACAGCCGGGCATCGTTGACGAAGGCAAGTCCCAAAACCAGGCAGGCTTTGACCGCTCAATAGACACGAAACTTTTAATTTATTGTACAGTATTCGTAGCATATCGGAGATTTTAAACACCAACCTCGGGAATTTATTCATTTTTTCCAACACAAATCTGATGTACTATTCGTAGGAAAAATTTAGGGGCAATCGGGATATAAAAAAAAATGGCGCGCAATATGGCGCTTCACTCGTACGACGTCACGAAAAAAATGCGCCGTGTTTGTTTTTCTGAAACACTAAACATGGGCTATTTTTTTATTCGAATACCGGTACCCATTGGTACGATACTGTATACTCATCGTAGAAGTAAATTCGAGACAAAATCCTGTTGTTATCACGAGTCGAATAGGATTTCCGTAGGGAATAAAAATATGCAATTTTAACTTATAAAACTCAAATGTTGGTAATAAATAAACTAGTCAGCTTTAATGCTTAGGAAATAATGTAAAAATGTTGTGATGAAATAATCCTAGTTTGCAGAAGAATTTTTTAATTTAAATTGTACGTAGCATTTGTTTTTAAGCCGAGGTTGGTTAAATATAATTTTATTTAATTAGCCAAACTTATTCCATCTTGTTGATCGATTTTATTGTGAATATTTTTAACTATAAAACAGCTTATTCACTGTACGAGTGATGGCTGACACCATAAGGGAGAATTTGAATTTTTAATCTTTTTCAAACACTAAAGTGGTTTCATTATTATTATTCTTTTTTTGGGAACTGTTGAGACATTTGCATATCTTATGTATATCAATTCCTTCGATTTATAAAACTTTTCTTACAAAACAAAATCAAAGAGAAAATATTTTCACTCGAGAATGTTTGCAACAAAAATTGTTTTTATTAAAAACAAAAAAATACGAAATTGTTACGACACATTATCTGTTTATATAACTTTTGCCATTTTACTCTTGAAACCTAGGATCTAGGATCTAGACCTAGATTAGAAAAGTTATTTCTGTAAAAAGTGTACAAACAATGTGTAAAACGGGCGTCGGGAGCCGTCAACTTTCAAATCCATGTATTTTTTTGGTGTTTATGTAACAACTGTCTCATATATCATTTAGTAAAAAAAAAAAAAAAAAAAAAAATTCATCTTTTGAATAAACATTTCCTCTGTCTGCAGTTCAAGACGTTGTTTCGTTGCCGTAGACGTCGAACTCCTTCGCGAATATGTCGCGGTTGAAGCGGCCCGCTTTCGTTGAGTCCCTCCATTACGTCCAATGCTGAAAAATCAAAAATAGTACAAAAATTAATATTTTTTATTTAAAATAACTAGAAATCAATTTACAGTCTTCAATAACTTCCCCGACGAACACTTTTGCTATGCCAGACATGGCAATCACAACATTCTGCGACACTGAACACCCAGTAATTGACTGCATCAACTGAAAAAGGTAAATTTGTTTATTTATTGATTACAGATGGTGGGATTTAGTTTGCGATGAAGCCATCAGAGCGAGCGATACGACACCCCATCTGACGGCTGTTTCGTGAACCGACACCTATTTATTTATATTTACCCGTTTAATAGCCGCCTTCGGGAAAGCGGATCGTCGGAACATTTCGTAGCAATTTAACTGTTCTTCGGTAAAATTTGATACCAAAACTCTGCGCGGATAATAGAAATAATAAATTTGTTGTTATTGAATTTTGTTCAACTACTTACTGCATTTTCTCCCTTTCTTCTTCTTCCAATTCCCTCCTGCTTTTTTGCGCCTGTTGGTGATCCTCTC
The DNA here is from genome assembly GCA_034683725.1 of Strigamia crassipes. NCBI lineage: Eukaryota > Metazoa > Arthropoda > Chilopoda > Geophilomorpha > Linotaeniidae > Strigamia > Strigamia crassipes. The sequence continues at coordinate 12,575 of JAQFXT010001762.1, forward strand.
CTTCCGACTTTTGAGCATCTACTTGCTCAACACCAGTTATGTCCATTTGCTCAGTATTTTTATTTTCAGCTGAGTTTTCAGTCGTTTCATTCATATCCTCGTCAATCACGGACTTGCTGTCGCTCGAATCCGCCATTTTAAAAATCACTCTTGCACTTTTCCGCGATAGTTTACGACGCTAATTAGCCGAAAAACCCTGGAATTAAAAACACAATGACGATCACAATTAATCCGCTCGATTTCAAGGCGAACCACGAGAAAATGACGTTTAATTTGTTCTATTTATCCGATGACAGACAGCAATACGGCAGTACATCGCGCAGACATTACGTGATTGGTTGAATCGGGACATGTGGCAATCGCTCGATTTTACTTATGCGCTGCCGCTATTTAATGACGTACATGACGATCCGAATCTCATTGTGCGTGCGATAAAATCATGTGTCATTAATGCATGACTCGGGGTGAAAGCACTTAGCCGTTTTCTTTCCTTCTGTTTTGTTGATTGGAAAGGTAAAAACAAACCAGGAAACAAAATGAAAACACTCTTCCGGTAAGTCGCAACTTCCAGGTGCAAACTCTTAATTAACCGAATGTTTTATTTTTATAGCCAAGGTGCGCTCGTTTCACGAACTACGACTCGGCAGTGAAGATCCGAAATGTCTAAATGGGAACAAATGTTTACATGAAAACAAGAATCCATTCTTCTTGATGAGAATGAAACGTCGTCGACTGAATTTCTTTCTTTTCCTCGGCGCATGCACAATCCCCGCATTTGTCCTACTTTATGTCGCCAGCAGAGACGATGGTGATTTAAATCCCAATTTTTAAAAAATCGAAAATTGTCGAAATTTAATCAATTTAAACGAAATTAAATTAAATTAAACGAATATTAAATTTGTTTTAGGTACTGTGACTGATAATATTCTCGGTTTTAATCACCATGAGGCAAAATTGGCCGAAAAAGTGCGAGAAATGGAAGAACAAAATCAACTTTTAAGACGGCAGCTGAGGCGAGTCGCTGAGTTTCGCTTTTGTTTTAATTATTAATTATTTTAATAAATTTTTATCATTTGTTTTAGTATTTCGCAAACTCAATTAATGACGTTTATGACCGATGGTCAGAATAACGAGACGGGAGAAGGAAACAACGAGGACGAAATGCAGAACAAAGCGGGTTGCGTCAACAACAAGGAGCCGGAAGTTCCGAAATGCGAAGTCATTCATGTCGCCATCGTTTGTGCGGGCTACAACTCGAGTCGCAGCGTCGTCACGCTTATAAAAAGCATTTTATTTTATCGGAAAAACCCGCTTCACTTTCATTTCATTTCCGATTCGGTCGCGCAGTTGATTCTGCAAACCATGTTCCAGACCTGGACGGTTCCAGGAGGTGACAATTCCACTAAAAAAAAAAAATCAATTTTCTTTTGTATTTATTTATTTATTTATTTATTCGTTTTGTTTTTTTTGATCAGTCGAAGTCAATTTTTACTTGGCGGACAACGTGCAGTCCGAGGTGTCTTGGATTCCTAACAAACATTACTCAGGAGTTTACGGACTTATGAAACTAACTCTTCCAAAAACACTGCCCGATACCTTAAATAAAGTTATCGTTCTTGATACTGACGTTACATTTGCGACTGATATTGCTGAATTGTGGAAAATGTTTCGCAAGTTTAATACGAAACCGGTAAAACCAAAAAAAAAAAAAAAAAAATCAATTTTTTTTTAAAATTTAATTTAAATTTTTAAAAATTTTTTTTTTTTTTTAGGTTGTTGGTTTGGTTGAAAATCAAAGCGATTGGTATTTAGGAAAGTTGTGGAAAAAACACCGGCCATGGCCCGCTTTGGGCCGCGGGTTCAACACGGGGGTCATTTTAATGAATTTGAATAAAATGCGGGACATGAATTGGATGCAAACGTGGCGATTAATCGCCGAAAAGGAATTACTAAGCATGTTATCCACGCAGCTTGCCGATCAGGTTAGAGTCGCTGTGTATATATTTTTTAATTTAAAAAAATTAATTTTTATTTTTATTTTTAAATTTTTTGAGGATATTTTTAATGCGGTGATCAAACAACATCCGCAATTGGTGCTGGTGCTGCCTTGTCAGTGGAATGTTCAGTTAAGCGACAACACGCGGAGCGAATTGTGTTACACGGAAGTGACCGATCTGAAAATTATTCACTGGAATTCTCCCAAGAAGCTCAAAGTGAAGAACAAACACGTGGAGTTTTTCCGAAACTTGTATCTCACGTTTCTGGAGTACGATGGAAACTTGCTGCGACGGGAACTGTTTGGTTGCAACGGGACTAAGATGACGCTCGTTCAAGCGCAGTTGAATGCAATTGACGAAGATGACGTTTGTTACGAATTTCGTCGTGCTCGTATAGTACAACATCGAACTCATCTATATTACATCGATTACGATTACGAACCGGTAATTTTACGTGTTGCAAAATAGATCGTGACTAGAGGCGGAACGAGAGTTTTCCGAGACAACCGCATTTTTAGTTTTAGATGGGAAGAAAGGCAAACGTGTACATTCTAAGCAGTTTTTTTGTCAAATAGGACTATTTATATTTGACGAAAAACTGCCGTTTTCTGTGCAGTAATGATCATTTTTGACGAAAATTATCCGTTTTTTGAGCAATAATTGTCATTTTTGACGAAAATTGTTATTTTTGACGAAAATTGTCATTTTTGACGAAAATTTGTTTTTTGACGAAAATTGTCATTTTTGACGAAAATTGTCATTTTTGACGAAAATTGTCATTTTTGACGAAAATTGTCAT